>JAYKKM010000259.1:600000-774206 GCA_035772405.1 Chrysogorgia sp. JL179-B06
CCGACATTTATCAAATTTTACTTTATTATATAATATATAAAATCCCAAAAATCATATCTAATATTTTTTTCAGAAAGACCTTTTTTTTGTCTATTGAGGAAACTTCCTATAGGGTTATGTTTACGACAATAAAATATAAAACATGAAGTGACCATGATAATATTTTTAGTTGAACCACAATAAACATAAGAATTGAAAATACTAGGTGCTACCATTAACAAATAAATATATAAAAAAAGATTTAAATCACCTTTCTGGTGCTGTATGTGCTTAAATTTGCTTACTAAACTTACCTTTCCAAAACCCAGGGTATAAGATAAGTATTTTCTTTCAAAGGTTAGATTTTGTACAAAATATGTATAATGATACTTATCTTTGGTGTTTAAAAATTGAAATAAATCTGAGTGGTTTTCAAGGGGTAATAAAATAAATAATTATTTAAAACAATCGGGGAATGAAAAAAAACTACAGCATAACGCGTCTGATTCAACTAGTATAGTACGTTGTTGAAGCCATGATCTCTTCAAGGAATATTTTCTTTGACTTGCTTGTAAATTCGGGATCATATAAGAGAAACGATCTTCTAGAATAAAATAGGATTCCATTCCATGGGTTCCCTTGATTTTTTTCATATTAACTGTATATCTTTCTTCGTGGGGGTGAGTGTTTTCACGATTCATAATGGGACATGTGACATATTTTCCACGATAATAATCAAATAATCCACATAACCAAAATAAATATCCAATTTCTCATTGGTTAAAATATTGAAAATAAAGAACAACTCTTAAAATTGTTTCAATCATAATGCTGTGATTTGAAATGTCATATTTTTACTCTTTATATAGCTTTCAAATTCATTAAGCTAAATAAACATTAATATAAATAAAATAAAAAACATTTTGTTTTCTGGTTCATTCTTCAGTTGAACCTCGCGCAAGCAATATGTCAAAACCAAAACAGTATGATCTTCACTATCTTAAAGAAAATTGTCGAAATCAAAAATTTATTGTACGTAAATGTGAACAAATACTGAATCCATGCTTTCCTATGAATCAATTATATATAAACTTGGAAGTTATGGAGTATGCAGAAAATAAAAAGGCTTAATTATAAACAATATATAACAACATATGTGGCAGGGTCTTGTGGTATACATAATTTTATTGATGAAGAAGTGTATATAAATTCTTTTTTTTAAATAAAAAAATAAAAAAACGCTTTCTCGATATTTTTAACTGTTTATTTCAAATATTTAATTCATTAAAATTATTACATAATTCCCCACAAGAATAAAAATATACATGTATTTGCAACATAGATTTATCAAAATGTACTTTATCTATTAATGTTACAATATAATTTCCATTACTGGTACCATAAATCACATTAAGTACAGATAATATATTTTCATCTTTAATAAGAACTAAATAAAGCTCTTGACCATCAAAATTTTCACGTAAATGATAATTTACTAATCTAAATCTTGAATCCTTACATTTACCATACAAAAACGCTTTTGAATAACATGGGATATTATTTATCTCAAAACAATCAAGGGTCGAAATTAACGTGGGTAATCTCGGTTCTCTATCAATAAATACTACATGTTTTCCCACTAACTGATCATAAAATGACATCGCCCAGCTAAAACCGGTTATTAAAAATCTATAATATCTTTTTCCACCATATCGTTTCCGAAATATAGATTGTTCATTTTTATCTTCCACATAAATGTTAAAATATTTATAATCATAATCAGCACATCTGAACTGATAGGGGTGCTCTCTCCATTCCAAAAAATAAAACGTTGAATCTCGCGTTTTTCTATCTCAAACAATTCAGCATGTGATAAATATTGAATGTCAGGATAAAGAATTTCATCAAAATCACGCTCTCGTACAGCCATTTAAATATTTAAAAAAAAAAAACTTCGACGTCTTTTCTTCTATTCGTGATCTATTTCCACTGAAACATTCACTGTATATTTCCACCATATATTTAACTTGTTTAACACCCGACGTTTAAAACTGTTTAGTCTAGAAAGTTTTAATTCATCGGGATGAATCGCACACGGACGTTTGTTAATACATTTTCCACATGGATGTTTGTAATAATATAATCTTTCAAATCGTTCATCTGCTGTTTCTATACGTTCCATAGTCTAACAAATATAAAAACAATTATTTTTTTTACTCTTATTTATACTGGATTTTCTTCTTTAAATCTTTTAACAACATATCTTCTTTAACAACCATCTCTTTAATCTACAACGTTTTTTTTTTATCTTTCCACGGTGTATAATTCGCACACACTTCCCCACACATATTTCCGTTAAGACATTATCCACAGGGATATTTTGAATAGAATAATCTATTATATCGTGCATCTACTGTTTCCACGGTTTCCATGATATTTTGTAAAACCATTTTTTTGCATTTTTATTTATATCCTAATAAAATTTATTTTGATTTTTTTTTATATATTTTTTATTTTAGAATATCGGTTTTTTGAATTTTTTTTTCTTTTTATATTTTTTTTATAAAAAAATATATATAAACGCGTTACCGAAATGTTTAAACGTTATTGTGAATGATGTCAAATTCACATGTACCCTATCGTGATTGTGATGAACATAACGGTAGTAGATATAAAAGAATAACTGCTGATGACTTTAACCCCTACTTTGAAGATGAAAATAACTATTATGCAAGTTGTTTTCTAGCAAAAGAATTACCCCACTTTACCTATGTTGTAAAGAAATGTCAACATACGGTATTTTGTTAATGTATTGGTGATATACCCTCAACACCTCCTCCTCAAGCATATTACTTAGCTCTGGAATTTAAAAAGAACATGAACATGAAAATGATGAATGGAATTGTTCATGTCTGGGTGAAATCATAAAAACAATTATAATAATAATAATAACCAACTTTATTTATAAGAGGGTGAAACACATAACAGTTAAAAACTGAATAACCAGTGGCCCTCAAATTGTTGACTATGATGCTTCTGATCTTTTACAAAAAGAAATTAAACTAATAATAACTTTTAATAATTTCATGAAAGCTGTAGCATATACTCAATAAAAACTTTTTTTTTTTAAAAATCGTGTTTTTCCTTTTTTATTTATTATATATATAAGATTAAACATTTGATTTAATCATATTGATTTCTAGTACAAGATGAATCAAGAACAAGATCTCGTTACCTGTGTCAATTATAGGGGTGTAGCATATTATGACTATACTCCTCGTTATTATTCATGTCATTTTCTTCAAAAACATTTTCCTAACTATACGTATTTGGTAGAGGATTGTAAACCTGCTACACTATGTAAAGAATGTAATCCCCCATTTTGTTGTCCACCTCAAGTCTACGAACTAACTCTGAAAGTTATTATAAAACAAGGATTAGTTGAAGAGAATAACCCTAAAAACAATTATTGATACTAAGAGTGATCATCTCTTGTATAAAAAAATTAAACTAATAAATAATGTTTACTCAATAATTCCACAACAAATTAATTTTTAAAATTATTTATTTTCTTGTAATAAAATTTTTTACAAAAATTAAAAACTCGATATTTGTTTCTGTTTCTAACTTTCTATCAAAAGTTTATTATTTTAAAAAACATTACAAAGATAAAAAAATTTGTTTCCCTCTATTGTTAATGAAACACCAAGGTTTAATGTTTAATAAAGGTGTTGAGTTTGCTAATTCTACACTTATTTTTAATATTTATATCTTTTCCCTTCAATGATGGTAAGAGATTCTGTAAATCATCCCCAATTGTAAACAATTTGAAATATCGAGGTCCCTGACGGTCTTTCAGATATAAATAATATCCACACCGTAAATGCGGGGGATACATTTACAGATGTAAAGAATGCTTTGTAAACCATCATTATTGTTTTTTTTGTAAAAATAATTACGGACGACTTATCTATAGTAAAATAGTCGATCTATGTGAATGTGATGATAGAATACAAAGATGGAAAAAAACTTATTTGGATTAATAAAATATTTTAATACACAGTCTACCATTTCCAAAATTCATAGAACTTATGACCATCATGACGACCTCCTTTTTGAATTTTTTTAGAACGTCGTCGTTTCGTATTCTTTTTTTATTTTTTATTTTCATTTTCGATTTTTTTATACAACTCCTACACTTCATTTTTTTGTTAACTGAAGTACGACAAGCAATGCTTTATAAAAAACGAAAACCCGTCTATTTATACTGTTATTTCTGTTTTTGATTTTTTTTTTTTAAATATATCTTTTCTGAGACAAATATATAATATTATATATAAGATGTTTAAAATAAAAAACTTTAACATTATCCGTATTACATTATTATAGTATATGTGTTAATAGTATAACCTTTTTTGACAGATCCAAAAATACTTTACAGCGCTATTTTTCATGTGAATATCTTCATAAAGAATATCCTGAATATATATATTTTGTGGAGGATTGCAAACTTGTTACAATATTTGAAACAAAACAATGTAGTGTAGTAAAAATAAATGGTGTGAAACAACACCCGTATGAAGTAACCCTGAAAGTTATCAATCATGGAGAATCTGGAAAAACAATAAAAATATTATCGCAGGAAGATGTTCCTCATCTTTTGCATAAAAATGTTAAGTTTATAAAAACTGACGAAGACATAATAATTCCTTCTCTTGTATAAAAAAAGGTTTTTATTGTGTGTTAAAACGTTTATTTACAACAATCTCTAAACTTTTGTATTTTTACATTTTTCTTGTTGTCTTCATCATATATATATCTTTGCCTCCATCTTGCTAATCTATCGTCACAATAACATCATTTTATCGTCACAATTTACTAAAAATTGTTCTAGTGTATTTTCTTTTACAAATTCTACAGTAATGTTCATCAACATGACATGTTCTACATGTAAAATGCATTTCAAATTCAAATAAGAAATCAACTTCTATATCGCAGTGTGAACAAAACTTTTCGATCATCTTGTTTTTTTTTTTTCAAACGTTCGTGGAGATATTTCGTAATGTAACAGTTGAATCAAAATATACTTGTTCTTGCAAATTGATTGCGGTTTTTCGAGGAATTATCACAAGAAAATAATTTGAAGATATTCCCAGTTCCGTATTGAGATATGACTCTGGATTGAGATCTTTTACTACTAACGCTCGATGATCTTTACCAAAATTAATAAAATCCTCTTTCATATAAACCACAGCATAAAACTTAGAATCCTTGCAATCACGAAATAAATAAGCATCCTTATACCTTTAAGATGTAAAGGATTTATTACTTCAACATCTGATTCTGCCATGATTTTGATTTTTATGATATCAGTTTTTTATACCCTAGGTTTTTTACAAATGAAAAACAATTTTCTCAAAAAACTTTCATATAAATAAGCTGAAACTTTTTTTTTCATTTAAACAACACGCACTTATATAAGCGTAGTAACCCTACATATCTACAAACTTAAGAAGTTTAAGAAAAAAATGGCTACGAAAGAAGAGATAACGAACGAAGCTTCCTATGGAGAACCCCATAGTTACCCCATATGGTTCTCCAACCCCTCTCATATGGGACTACAACGATAAAGGAGAAGGAACGCTTACGGGATACGTGTACGGGATACGTCCAAAGAGTTTAATTTCGATGACTTCAAACCCATTCAGGATAATGGTGATTTTGTCCGCAAAAATATATAACAACAATAATGATAACTGATGATTCCATACTTAGTTCTATTAATAAAGAAATGTATTTAGATTAATAAAAAAATAAAAAGAGAATTTTGTTTTTAAAAAAAAAGTTTTTTATTGTGTGTTTTAAATACATTTTCATCTAATTTTTTTTGCAATATTTCATCTAAAATTTTTGAGAATACTTTTTTCGAGGATATCATCTCTAAAACTTTTTGGAAGACTTTGCAAAAACACCAAATAATTTTTTGAGATATATCATCTAAAAATTTTATCATATTTTTAAAATACCGTTACTAAGAAATATCAGTCATTCGGCCATAAGATGGCGTCGAGGTAAGAGCTCCGTGTCAGAAATTTCTATGATTAATTCTATAAGCAAAAATTTTGGATTCTTGATTATTTTTATTTCAAAACATTACAACTCTTCAAATAAAAATGAAGATTTTTTGGATGGCATGTGCACGTAAGTATAAATCACATCGTTTATGACTTTTTGATATCTATCTCATGAAATTAATACGATCACCTTGATTGACCTTCCTTAACTCTCTGGTCGTAATAAAGAAAACTGGTCGTAAAACAACACCAGGTTTCATTTCATAAATAATATCAAAAATTCCTAAAAAAACCTCTTGTATACGACCAGTTGCATACACCCCTGATTTGATCACTGGTCGCTCTTTACAGGGTGACCACACGTTAAAACTATATATTATAATATTATATGAATATTACGTGACTGAAATTCAACCACATTCTATATTATTAATAGCTTTTTGTAGCAGTTTGTCGTAGAAAATAGATTGTGTCATTTCGAATGCCCATGTGGCATTCTAATATGAAACGAATAACTTTGTATTTGGGTCGCATTTTGCAGGCGCACGTGCTTTAACTAACATGTCATCATGAAGGTTTCATATTTCTGCTCAATTGCATTGAAGAAACAAAGTTCCGGGAAAAACAACAAACAATCTGCTTTAAAATAATGTTAGCACATCTAGTTAATGTCCCAAACCGAAAAACTTTATTTTTTATTGGCAATTGTAATGTAATAATACGGAATTTGTATGCAATAGATGAAGTTTTTTAATCAGAATGTCTGAAAAATACATGTTAAGCATTTTATAATTTGTTTTGGAAATAGTTTTCAAATGGCAAAAATGGCATTAGGACATCTATAGGAGCAAACACGCTGGGAATTTTGAATAAAAAAATTGCCGATATACATATACTGTAAGTTGATAGCGAAAATTTGGCTTTAAAACCTCTCGTATTGTTCTGGGAATGAAATAGTAAACAAGCCTGTTATCGCTTGCGCATGTCCGTGCGTAACTACAGTACGCGAAAAACTGATCAACACTATGCTTACTTCGCATTGTAGCACAAATTAAAGATCACTACACTCATGAACTAACACTTTCGTCAAGCATTTGCAAAGTTACTAAGGCTTCCTGCAGGGCATAAAGTTTCACGTTACATGGCCATTGCATTCGCAAGTTACTTTTTCCTTGCGAATTATATACCTTACGATTACTGGAATTCAAATAATACTTAATTCACACAAGTAACCAGCTATTTATGATAACATTTGCACAAGTAACCACAAGTAACCACAAGTTACCACGAACATTCTAAAAATATAGAATGATAATCTAATTTATTTTAATTTGCCATGGTTACTTGTGGTTACTTGTGCTAACTTCTAAAATATAGAACTTTTGATATGGTTACTTGAGTAAAATCGTTTCCAAAGAACAATATCAGTATCATACATTGTTTACTTTGCTACTTGGTCTTTTTTACTGCCCTTTAATTGGGGATGAACTTTCCTAGCGAGAGAAATATGCCGCTCAGAGGGCATTCCTGTTATTGTGCCTGCGAGCGTTTAGTTTAGAAATTGAGAACTTTCTATATAAACGATTTCAATGACTTTAAATGGCCATATAAACCTCGAGCGTTTCTCTCAAACGCAGTTCTACTGATTCTGTGCGCAATGAAGAATGTTCATACTGGTTGTTCATTACCACTAGTATTGTAATATCAAAAATTCAACAGGAAATATAACGCAAGGGATAGTATAACATGCGCAAGCTGTTTGTGAAAGGATTGACATAAACGGCATATCGTTCACCCGAGGAATATTACGTGACTGAAATTCAACCACATTCCATATTATTAATAGCTTTTTGTAGCAGTTTGTCATAGAAAATAGATTGTGTCATTTCGAATGCCCATGTGGCATTCTAATATGAAACGAATAACTTTGTATTTGGGTTGCATTTTGCAAGCGCAAGTGCTTTAACTAACATGCGCACGTGCTTTAACTAACATGTCATCATGAAGGTTTCATATTTCTGCTCAATTGCATTGAAGAAACAAAGTTCCGGGAAAAACAACAAACAATCTGCTTTAAAATAATGTTAGCACATCTAGTTAATGTCCCAAACCGAAAAACTTTATTTTTTATTGGCAATTGTAATGTAATAATACGGAATTTGTATGCAATTGATGAAGTTTTTTAATCAGACAATCAGTGACAAAAAAACCTGGGACACATCAAATAAATCGATTTTTTTACCAAAATGTTTTAACTTTACCCCTTGAACCCCCCTCCCTCCTTTTCAATGTTGTACTAATCGGTTGAGAAACAAACAGCAATGGTACGATGAAATAGAAATGTGTTTTTCTTTATCCAACATTGAATAGGGGGCAAGGGGGAGTAATGAATATTTTCAGTGAAGTGTCCCAATAATAATGTCACTGATTGTAGTTAATGGCTTATTCGTTTACACAGTATTGGCAAGTATTACAATTCAACTATATAGCACAGCGCACCATAAATGACAATATGGATCATAATTAGATTAAGTTTAACAAATAAACTCGAGGTGACAGACACATAACAGATTTTCTTTAATAAGACAAGGACAAGGTATCAGACTATCATTCTGTACAAGTCTGGGCCTCTATGCTTTACAGCGTGCTTTCATTGTATTGTCCCAATTCCGCGTTTTATCCCCAATTCAGCGTTTTATCCCCAATTCAGCGTTTTATCCCCAATTCCGCCATTCCGTTTCCGCCATTCCGCTTCCACGTTTTATCCTTACCCTTTATAAACCGAGGGCGCAGCCCGAGGTTTATAAACAACAATTGACCAAGGTCGGTTCAATAACTTTCTTATTAGACAAAGGAGGTTTTCTCTTGGGATATTACTTTGAGGTAGGTTATAGCACCGATTTTGGGGATATTCGTGATATATATCCCGCGGTAGATCAAAGAAAACAGACTTTGTCGGCTAATAATGGGCATTATTATTACATTGAGTCGGTTTCCTTTGATGTACCGCGGGATGTATGCGCCATACATCCCTATGAATACTAATTAGATAAGAAACGAAGAAAAAAATAGGAAAGTCTTTGTCCAAGGTGGACAAAATCGACAAAACTTTGTTGGAAACCTCCTTCAATGTAATAAGTCAGATAAACACCTCGAACGTCGGGATTTATGCGATATACAGCCCTCGGACGCGTATTACTTATTGCATGATTGAGTCGGTTTTCTTTGATGTACCGCGGGATGTATATAGCATACAGCCCTATATGAATACTAATTGGATAAAAAATGAAGAAAAACTAGGAAAATCGAAAAAATAGACAAAACTTTGTCGGAAAACCTCATCAATCATGAAATAAGTCAGTTAATTACCTCGAACGTCGGGATGTATGCGATACACAGCCCTCGGTAAATCTTCGTAATATTAGTTCTTCGTAATATTAGTTCTTCGTATTAGTTCTTCCTATGTAAGTCTTCGTAATATTAGTTCTCTTGCTACTTTTAAATCTGGTTTGAAAACATATCTTTTTAAGTTAGCTTTTAACCTTTAATGTACATCTTTAAAGGGAAATGGCAATAAAAATTGTCTTTGTCTCATTTGAAAGAAGATTTAAAATAATATATGAAGACCTTTTAAAATTTCCCCGTAACTTCCTTAATTTTTGAAATATCTGTGAACAAAAATATCTGCAATCCGCCATCTTGTTTTATAATTAGATCTAATTAAGTGACGTCAAAACCAGGGTAAACATTCTAAAAGTTGTAAATAATTGCCCAAATATCGGTGGAATGCGTTCAAATAGATTGCTACTTCACTTAAAAGTATACAACACCCAAAACAACTACGATTTAGCATCTATAATGACTCGATAATTGCTGATATAAAAAACATTTCTACCCTGGTTGTGACGTCACGCATATCCAAGGATGGTTATGCATATCCAAGATGGCGGAATGTTCAATGTTCTTTGTTAAAAAGAAGTGAAATATTTACAGAACCAAGAACGATATGGAAAATCTGTAAAAGGTCTTCATATATCATTTTAAATTGCATATAATAATTGCATGTATAATAGATTGTAAGTATGTTATTAGGTTTTCTTAATGTATTGATGTATTGTTATGCGCTTTTGATCATTGTATGTAAAAAGCGCGCTATAAATTCATAAAATTATTATTATTATTATACAGCATACATGCCTCGTTCTCGGTAATTCTGAACAGTTGAACATTTTTTGCACGACGTTTATTATTATTCATTAAAACACACAAGTTTACCATTAAATCAAACAATTTTGCCATTAAAGCATACAAGTTTGCCATTAAAGCACTCAAGTGAAAATTGGTATTTCTATTTTTTTTGCTCAACCAGTGCTAGACGCTTTATAAGCGATCTTTCAAAAACATGGCGGATAGACCAAGTAGTGGGGTAGCCTTGGGCATTTCAGGATACAAACCACTTGAGCCCGCAATGTCCACATGGATATACGGAAGCCATTTGTCAGAATCAATGCCGTGCTACAAAAAAATGTGTGGATTAGTAAAACATCCTTCACTTTCCATTTCACTACACTTTTTGGAATCCACTCTTACTCCCATCACATGATTTAGAGACACCACCCTGTACAACAACATATCCCACCACTTACTGCATAACACCACTACACGCCGAATCATAACGACATCACTTCACACCACTCTTCTCACTAACAGATCCCAATTACACACATCCTCTCATTCACATGCCCTCACTTCACTCCATGCCACTCTTCTCCAAAACAGATCACTTCACAGCTCTTTAGTTCACAGTACCTTCACACCATGGCAAGCCACTCCGCTTCATACCACATGACACCACATTCCACCAATCACATCACACCGAACCACATGACACTACATTCCATCGAACCACAGCACACCAACCCACAGCACACCAAACCAACATCATACCACACCAACCTTGTCCAACCCGGAGGCACGGATCAAGAAGGCCCCGGCAAACTGATGACCACGATGCCCAGTCTTCGTCTCCAGCTGTAGGTAATCCTCGTATTCGGTCTGAGATTTTGTGGCATCATAATCCTTTAAATATAAATCAGTTTAACAGAATTAGGTTACGTTAATGTTAATAATTTTATGTTTGATGTTTGCAATTTAACACCAGTTCAAAAGTTGTTGCTGTACAAGCTGTGAATAACTAAGCCCATAGCGAGGATCCAACCAGCAAGCTTTCGGTTGCTAGCCGCACGCACTATCCACTGAGTTACCAGGACTCGGACAGCAGAGAAAGGTTATACTTTCAATATAAGTGTTGGTTAGAGTCTGATATGTACTTGTTGGAGTATAAGAAAGGTAATGCTAGTCTGATTAGCAAACAGGCTTACGAAACAAAAATCCAAGTAAACAAAACTACTCTTGTACAAGACCACAAGACCAAAGACAATCCCATCATCCTCCATATTGGATGTATTTTCGATATACGTATGACGTTACAAACAGGGAAAGGTATCTAGCCATCCTCGTGTCTTTATAAGACTGAAACTCTATTTTTATGAATGTCTTCCTTTTTCAATCGAACACAACATTTTAAAAAGCATTTCGCGGAAACTTGACTACCCACAGAGTAGCTTCATCGGGTTTACCCTGCTTGTGACGTCACCAACTTCCCAGTTATTAATTAGGCAAAGTACTACAACAAGATGGATGGATGACAGGATTTTCTTTGGTCAAATTTAGTGCTGTTGTTTTGTATTTAATGTCACGAATATGCAACTCGTTGCCTAACTCGTTAAGTAAGTTGTTCAATTCGACGAATTAGACTACTGCATTCATTATATGGCTGAGCTCGTTTGGTCTGTACGCAAAATAACACAGAATCCTATACGATATGATCCTTCCAGCCAAAACGCTGCGAGGGCCGCTTTTTCCGGATAAGTAAGTTTTGGCGAGAGAGCTAGTATCTTCATTGAAAAATACCGAGCAATAAAATTTGCTGGAACATAAGCATTGCTTTTCTTTAAAATTATTCATCTGAAAACACGGCAAATAACTGCCCAACTGGTATACAAATGAAGCGAAACGTACTAGCGAAGAAGGAAGGTAAACGACAGTATCTAACGACGAAAACTGCGTTAAAAACAGAGAAGAAAATGAACAAAAAGCCATATAATAAATTAATCTCGTTTGCTGGGTCTGCACCTCGGGGGCAAATACTACTTCCCGTATACAGACCTCGCTTTAAAATAAGTCTATTACTGGCATGACATTTGAATGAACGGCGAAAACAAACGAATATTTGCTAATTCATTTGCAGTTTAACAAAGAAACAAAGTATCACCTCACGCCGCATTGTAGAAATTTCACATGGTTCGCCCATTAGATCCCCAGCTGTAAAACATAAAAGACGTTAATTAAAGTAAACGAAGGTAAATATTTTCATTTTATGTTTATTCATTAGAGACGTATATCGTCAATATTGCAGCCAATCAGTCAGTACATCATATTATATCATAAATAAAAATCAGACAACTATATGTAACTACACGCGCGAAACACACAACGTGTTACATGTCGTCAACAGGCGACACGTTAAAAATGTTGTGCTGCCAACTGTGAATGATGTGGTGCCAACTGTGAACAATGTGGTGCTGCCAACTGCATGTGAACAATGTTGCGCTGCCAACTGCGAACAAAGTTGTGCTATCAACTGTGAACGATGTTGTGCTATCAACTGTGAACGATGTTGTGCTGCCAACTGTGAACGATGTTGTGCTGCCAACTGTGAACAATGTTGTGCTGCCAACTGTGAACAATGTTGCGCTGCCAACTGCGAACAAAGTTGTGCTATCAACTGTGAACGATGTTGTGCTATCAACTGTGAACGATGTTGTGCTATCAACTGTGAACGATGTTGTGCTGCCAACTGTGAACGATGTTGTGCTGCCAACTGTGAACAATGTTGTGGTGCCAACTGCGAACAATGTTGTGCTATCAACTGTGAAAATGTGGTGCTGCCAACTGCGAACAATGTTTTACTGCCAACTGTGAACAATGTGGTGCTGCCAACTGTGAACAATGTTGTACTGCCAACTGTGAACAATGTTGTACTATCAACTGTGAACAATGTGTAGCGCCAACTGTGAACAATGTTGTGCTATCAACTGTGAACAATGTGGTGCTGCCAACTGTGAACAATGTGGTGCTGCCAACTGCATGTGAACAATGTTGTGCTGCCAACTGCGAACAAGGTTGTGCTATCAACTGTGAACGATGTTGTGCTGCCAACTGTGAACAATGTGGTGCTGCAAACTGCATGTGAACAATGTTGCGCTGCCAACTGCGAAAAATGTTGTGCTATCAACTGTGAACGATGTTGTGCTGCCAACTGTGAACAATGTTGTGGTGCCAACTGCGAACAATGTTGTGGTGCCAACTGCGAACAATGTTGTGCTATCAACTGTGAACAATGTGGTGCTACAATGTTATGCTGCCAACTGCGAACAATGTGGTGCTGCCAACTGTGAACAATGTGGTGCTGCCAACTGCATGTGAACAATTGTTGTGCTGCCAACTGCGAACAAGGTTGTGCTATCAACTGTGAACGATGTTGTGCTGCCAACTGTGAACAGTGTTGTGCTGCCAACTGTGAACAGTGTTGTGCTGCCAACTGTGAACAATGTGGTGCTGCCAACTGTGAACAATGTGGTGCTGCCAACTGTGAACAATGTGGTGCTGTCAACTGTGAACAGTGTTGTGCTGCCAACTCATGTGAACAGTGTTGTGCTGCCAACTTGTGAACAGTGTTGTGCTGCCAACTGTGAACAGTGTTGCGCTGCCAACTGTGAACAGTGTTGTGCTGCCAACTGTGAACAATGTGGTGCTGCCAACTGTGAACTGCTGCCAACTGTGAACTGCTGCCAACTGTGAACAATGTGGTGCTTCCAACTGTGAATAATGTGGTACTGCCAACTGTGAACAATGTGGTGCTGCCAACTGTGAACAGTGTTGTGCTCATGCCAACTGTGAACAATGTTGTACTGCCAACTGCATGTGAACATTGACTATCGCTCATCGAAGTTCATATTTCTAATTGTTTAAGTTTTGAGTTGTCTAATTCATATAAAAATCTTGTTTGTTGTCTTCTGAAAACTTGATCTAGGTAAACACGGAGCGTTGCATTTCCTACTATACTAGAAATACGAATTCGCAATAATCTCCTCCCACCCCTAGAGTTTCTTTTCCCCATACATGGTCCCCAGTGCCCAGACTGCGTCTGACGATAACAAATCCTTAAAAGCCGGTTCGTCGTACGTAGATTTTGAACGGTATCTCGGCCAATATTTACTCGATTTCAATTCTGAAAACAGTTTTGGAGTCTAAATACATAACATACGGGTCTACTATTATATTACGAGAACGTGCATACCCTTAAGCCCGGCGCACACTCAGGGACGTAGCGAAGGCAATGCATTTGGGGGGATGCACGACCCAGTTTTGCCGACAAATTGGGCGTGGCATGGGCGTGGTCATGATGATTTAAATATGAATTTATTAATCTTATCGATCAACACCGGGCTGTAAATTTGTTGTGAGAGATAGGGGGATGATCTCGAGCGCTGTAAGCGCTAGGCTTTCTAGGGGGTCGGGGGCATGCCCTCCGGAAAATTTTAAAATATAGAATCCCGCAAATGGCATTTCCTGCATTCTGAGTGGTGATTTTCAGTCAGTTCAGAAGTTTATAAAATTTCGTATTTTGGACTGTTTTTTTATGTTGACAACATACGTACAGCATTTTGTACCCAATAATTTCAAAACATCTCCATGGTACTTTGTTGTACATAACTTTCCAATCCAATATATTTAAAAATGTTTCAGCTAATTGTTCTTATCTTAAATATTTCTATCAGCGAGTCATCTTAAATCTTATGTGCGCTACCGCTACAATGCCCAAAGGCCAAAACGTTATTACTGATTGCGCATTTGGCCACGAAATATTGAGAGGCTGTTGTGTACTTGCACGATCGTGATTTCCGACGCAAATTCTAGTGGTGCTATACAGCCATATCTTGTGCTTTTGGAGAGACGATTGGCATTTCCGGATGGATTAAAAAGTGCGGCTCTACGTAAAACGCTAAATCTTCCCAGCATTTCTGTCAGAGTTTGGCCAGGGGTCGGTAATTATTCGGCATTTGTCGCCCCTTTTAACCAAGGATTTGTTGGGGATTTTTCGGTTTTTTTGTCGATTTTTGCTGACTTTTGTCGGCACATTTTGCCGTTTCCGTTAAAATATTCGCCTAAACATAAAGTTTATTCTCATTAGATCGCAGGTCCAAATTTGCCGAGGGGCCTTCGCTACGCCCCTGCGCACACTAGTGCAAGTTGCACGCACAGATGTCATTCGTGACCAATTGCGTGCGACGAAAATCCTAGTGTGCGGGGAAAATATACAGGATTTTTGTCACTCGTGTCGTGAACAACAAATATCAAACATGTTTGATATTTTCTGTCATTCGTGACAACAATTCCTAGTGTGCGGCAAAAACCTAACTCGCAACTCTTCGCAGCAAAGAAGTGCGCATGCGTGTTATTCCCCAAAACAACATGGCGGATAGTGAACAAGATGATTTGTCAGACGACGAAGATATCTTGCTATATATATATCTTAATATATTACTGACCTGTTTGCCCTAAGTTTTCCGCCATTTCCTGAAGTGCGTTATCTCGTAAATATCTGTTTTTGAAGTCAGATGACCGAACATCATACAAACAGGGATATTCGGGCCAGATATCTACCAATTTATCCTCCAAAATTGCTTCGGTGACCAGTTCACTACGAGGTTCACTAGTATGTTCACTATCCGCCATGTTGTTGGGGAATAACACGCATGCGCACTTCTTTGCTGCGAAGAGTTGCGAGTTAGGTTTTTGCCGCACACTAGAAATTTTTGTCACGAATGACAGAAAATATCAAACATGTTTGATATTTGTTGTTCACGACACGAGTGACAAAAATCCTGTATATTTTCCCCGCACACTAGGATTTTCGTCGCACGCAATTGGTCACGAATGACATCTGTGCGTGCAACTTGCACTAGTGTGCGCCGGGCTTAAGTAAACACGGTTTATGCACTTAGAAATTATTCGGCAATCACCAGCGCGGTCCAACCGCCTCGTTGTGCAGAGAGCTATTGCTATACCCTCGGCGTCCGCGTCCGTGCCTGCGTCCGGGCCAAATGATAAGGTCAGCGTTAAGATGATGAATTTTCAATGTGTTTACCATTGAACCAGAGGTATATACCCCACACGATTACAAGCTTTTTCACGAGCTTTCACTATTTTGTAGTGGCGAAGCAGGCCATTGTTTTCAAAATATGCAGATGATTATAATTTAGCATAGCATGACAAATGCTATGGCCAGCCGCCAAAGCTCAGAGACCCATGAGCGATTATACAGGGTGTATAAAAAAAGCGCAACCTCGGAATTTCCCAAGAAATCCACTGTGTTCTTAAACACAAAAGATTTTCGCCTGGGATTTTAAAATAGCTAATTGTAATCGTATTCCAGGGGAATAACTGTCTAATTACTACAAACTCGAGCACGTAAAGCAGAATTGAATCGAAATTTATGCATTTATTTAATGGTAATTTGTTTATTTTACAAGTATCAACAACAGTTAAATTATCAAGGCCCCTGTCCTTCAACATGTCCCCCATTTCTCTCGACACAAAGTATGGCTCGCCTGTGCATATCACGCACAGCTCGTCTAATAAAATCAGGCTGATGTCGTAAAGCATTAAACGTGACGACTATTCGCTGGCGTAACACATCGATATTCTGGGGTGCGTAACACATCGATATTCTGGGGTGAGGTGGAAAACACTTTATCCTTAAGATATCCCCACAGAAAGAAGTCACATGGTGTCAAGTCCGGTGAGCGAGGTGGCATTCAACATCATGACCTAAACCTATGACCCGGTTATTCCCGAACACTCTGTTCAGTCGATCCCTTACTTCAATGAGGCGATGAGCTGGAGCGCCGTCTTGTGCCCACCAAAGACCCCGAAAGATATCCTCCCAATGCGGTTCCAAAATGCACAGCGAGTTGCGGAAAAACGAATTCGTTTAGCAATTGAAGATAGGCCATTCCGTTTACATTTCCATCGAAAAAGTAGGGCCCTAAAATCACAGAGTGAGTGCTGCCCAGACAGTGAGTTTGGCACGGGAATTGTTTCGTTCAAAGTTAAACACAGGTGGATGTCCTTTCGGTGAATACTGCCGCACATTGTGGGAATTGACCTCTCCATTCATTGCAAATGCTGCCTCGTCTCCGATTATTATGCTCGGTAAAACATTTTCGCGTCGACAGCGTTGGATGAACCATTCTGCAAATCGTAATCGACGCGGTCCGTTGCCCATAACTCGTGTCGCACATGGATCCTATACGGGTGCTATCTTAGGTCTAACCTTGTTATCCTGTTAAAGCCAGACGATATCTCAACAGCATTGCGCCTAGCACTCACATCACGTCGATTTAGCTCGAGCAGAGTTCTAACAGCAGGAATGTTTTGCTCAGTTCTTCGCCTGCCAGAATTGCCTTTGTTAAGGTTAAGGCTCGTTCCTTTACTTGAATATTTCCTAACGTTCCTCGAAATTGTTGTTTTGTGAGGAGGACCCGATCATGAAACCTTGCTCGAAAAGCGTTTTGCACTGCGGTTGTATTTTGAGTCTGGGTGTAATGTAAAACTATAAAAACTCGTTGTTCTGTTGTGAGCTGCACCATTATTAATTTGAACTGGTGATGTGACTATTAGCAATTCGACAGTTATGCCCTTGGAATACGATTAGAAGCTATTTTAAATTCCCAGAGGCCTAAAATCTTTTGTGCTAATAAAAACAAAGTGGATTTCTTGGGAAATTCCGAGGTTGCGCTTTTTTTTATACACCCTGTAGAATATCCGTCAACTTTTTAACTTAAATTTACTGACATAAATCAGAATGTGAAATCGTATTATGCCGTTTCGTTCAACATTTCTAAAATCACCCACTGTTCCTGGTATTTGAAGGACTAACTGTTGTGATCAATGGCTTATGGATTTACGACAATTTCAAAGATTGAATAGGTTATACTTGCTTTTATTTGGCATACCACATCCTCATAAATGAATTGCAGTATACGGTGTTTACAATATGGAGCAACTGGCAAGCTCGGGCCGTGCGCGCAGGAACGCTTCTGTCCCCGCTAGTCATATTCTGTGCTCATACTGTACTCGACTTTTCCTTTTGTCTTTTCTAATTAGTTCCACGCGATATCTCACACAACATGAAGATTCGACGTAAGGGGCGGTTTTCCACTGGGCGAATATTTTCGCGCGAAGCGAATTTCTATTTCAAAATATTTCTGATTAGTTCCAGCTGAGAGCTCGTAAGAGGCATTTATAGGACGTAATTGGACAACCATACTGTAGTTGGGATAAGGAGTGAGTCGATAAGGAGTCTTCGGTGTTCATTTGACTATTCTAAGACAATAAGCCAGTGCGTCGGGAAAAAACTTATTTCAATTCATAACATCAGGCTGGGGAATTCAGTTTGCAAGTGTAAATAAAAATGCAAATGTATATTGTGATTTTAACCTGATGTTATAATCAGTTTTTTTATATAGTATACTTACATTAATATATATATATATACAGTATAGTTCTTTTTATTAATTTATTACCCTAATTATTTTTACAAGTTGTAAATCCATTGTATATCTTCTCTAAAATGGATTATTATTAAATGTTTAATATATCCCGACGCAGAACACGTTATTTTGATGCGCAGTCGACATTATACGAACTGGCTTATTAGATAAATTTACCCAAGAGTATTGCATAATATGTGGTGATTTCAACATTGACTGGCTATCAGACGAAGGTCAGAAACAGCAGATACTTAAAATATTTGGTCCCTCATATCAGCAAAAGTCGCATCTTCCTACAATCGATTATGGATCACTTCTGGATCATCTGTACACCAATATTCCAGACGAATACGTTACAAGTGGAATATATTAATCATATTTTTCAGACCACAAACCGATGTGGTGTGCCTTAAAATAGATGAGACATGCATACATATAATATATACATCATATAATGTTCGCTTCATATGTCTTACACACAGGTTAAAAGTTAAAAAGTTTAAAAACTACCAAACGTAATTTGAGACTACAATGTGATCTTCAGGGTTCAAATTGACCATTAACTAACCTTCGCCACAGCTGCAAAGCTGAGTAATCAAGCCGTAAACCTTAAAGTGCACCTAACACCAAATCGTTCGATTTTTATGGCCTTTTGAATTTAGCTTTTAATGGCCCGGCGCCGTCGTATTTTTTGACAACCAGGAGCCTGGATCTAGCCCGTTTTCTGACGTCACGCAAGGTAGTCCTCGTTCAATATCGAAAATATCGAAAACAAAAGCTGTGTCAACAGACTCATCATTCGTCTTATCGACTATTCCTGGGACTTCTCGACTGGTTCGTTTGTATCTTTCGGCGCTACAGCATGAATGGTTTGGTATACACAAATCCCGAGATCATCACTCTTTAATTTCGGATAATTTGGCTTCGTTTGGGCAGACAAAATGGAAAACTTTCGCTCGTATAATATCTTCAGGCGTCAAGTGAGCTGAACATATAGTCGAAGCCTTCGAAGGTTAGAAGACCCGTTTTGCCTTCACGAAGTCAACTCAGATTCTCTTTCTTTTCTTTGCTAGGTTAATCGTTTGACTTTGCCGCTTTTCCCAGCGTGCAAAGAAATTATGTTCTTAGTTCTTTATACCGCATGTTTGTATTGTTCGGTTAAAACTATAAAGCGAGAGATTGACATGAAACAGTATGGAACGTAAATTTGATGCGGGCGCTGATAATAAACCGGAATATTTTTAAATGGTCTTACTAAAGTCACTGGTAAACCTCCATTATCCAGCTCAAACTGGGTCAATCTTCAAGGCTGATAATTAACAAGCAGAAGTCGAGAAAGTATAGACGGGTATTCTGCAATCTAACATAATATTTTTTGTGATAAGGAATAGTGTGAAGACTTATACATGAAATTAGACACGATTTATTCATGCAATTGACAGCTACACAACTGTTAACCATCTTTTCACAATCAGCAAACGAACGCAGTATATCAATGTAAATAAACCGACAATTTATAGTGAATTTGCATGTAGGCCGAAAGTTTATCTAGCCGAGTACCTTACGTGACGTCACAAAATTTACTCGTTCCAGACTCCTCGTAACTGACGACAGCGTCTCTGCCTCGTAGCCACGGTCCATCAAAAAGCGCCTTTTTACCAACTTTAAACTGCCATAAAAATCGGAGGATTTTAAGAAATTCATTTTTGTTTTTGCAGAAATACTAGAAATCATATCAGTTAGGTGCACTTTAATTGCTACAACCTGTGTTTTGTATACTATAATAAAATTGTCGTATATTATGTAATAAAATATTGGTGGTAGCATATAGGAAACGAGACCATTTGGTTGCGTTATAAAACAACCCATGGTTATAAGCAAGCTTTATAAGCAAGCTTTATAAGCAAGCTTTATAAGCAAGCTTGTAAGCGAGCTTTAGTGCTTTGTCACCTATCCCTCGTTTGGAAATCTCGATCAATATTTAACCGTTTTCAATTCTGAAAACAGATTTCGAATTAGCGAGTCTAAATACATAACACACGTACCTATTATATTACGCAAACTTGTATACCCTTCGTAAACACCTCTTTATGTAGTTCGTCAGATCAACGAATCGATAATGGCCGCTGCATTTCTAATCAAATATGGTCCCGACTCAAACGGCTTATATATATATATATATCAACTATTCTTTATATGGCATCCCAAGGGTTAAAAGTAGGTGTCATTTTTTTTCTTGTGCGTCGTGTATTCCATAAATAGAATTTGTTTTCGTGGCGGCATTTTGAAACAAGTTCGGAACGTTTGTTGAGTAGATTTTCATTTTTCGCTTTTAAAATGCATAACTTTTCTTCCAAGCAAAGGTTGCATTGCTTTGCTCCACTCTGGTATGCGGTGGCACGCATCTCAAGAAAAGTCGACGCATCTTCTCTTTAAAATGGTCAATTTTAAAACGTGCCACCGCATACCAGAGTGGAGCAAAGCAATGTAACCTTTGCTTGGAAGAAAAGTTATGCATTTTAAAAGCGAAAAATGAAAATCTACTCAACAAACGTTCCGAACTTGTTTCAAAATGCAGCCACGAAAACAAATTCTATTTATGGAATACACGACGCACAAGGAAAAAAATGACACCTACTTTTAACCCTGGGATGCCATATAAAGAATAGGCATTTTTCGCAACTGGTCCCGCGGTTTGGTCTTAAAATGTATGTATTCCAACACTCGAAATTTTCCTTCACCATAAATCCTTTCAACATGTAGCCTAGTTTGATCGAGTGAAATGCCAAATATTACCTATAATATACCCAGAATCTTATCACGGCATTACCACCATATATACAGAACTCGTGACTAGGCTCTCGGCAACGGCTTCCGTAGCTCAGTGGTCAGAGCACTGCACTAGCAATCGCAGGGTCGCGAGTTCAATTCCTACCGGAAGGCCGCTAAGTTGCATTTTTCGCAACTGGTCCCGGTTTGGTCTTAAAATGTATGTATTTCAACACTCGAAGTTTTCCTTCGCCGTGGGTCCTTTCGGCATGTAGTTTGATCGAGTGAAATGCCAAATATTACCTATAATATACCCAGAATCTTATCCCGGCATTACCACCATATATACAGAACTCGTGACTAGGCTCTCGGCAACGGCTTCCGTAGCTCAGTGGTCAGAGCACTGCACTAGCAATCGCAGGGTCGCGGGTTCAATTCCTACCGGAAGGCCGCTAAGTTGCATTTTTCGCAACTGGTCCCGGTTTGGTCTTAAAATGTATGTATTTCAACACTCGAAGTTTTCCTTCGCCGTGGGTCCTTTCGGCATGTAGTTTGATCGAGTGAAATGCCAAATATTACCTATAATATACCCAGAATCTTATCCCGGCATTACCACCATATATACAGAACTCGTGACTAGGCTCTCGGCAACGGCTTCCGTAGCTCAGTGGTCAGAGCACTGCACTAGCAATCGCAGGGTCGCGGGTTCAATTCCTACCGGAAGGCCGCTAAGTTGCATTTTTCGCAACTGGTCCCGGTTTGGTCTTAAAATGTATGTATTTCAACACTCGAAGTTTTCCTTCGCCGTGGGTCCTTTCGGCATGTAGTTTGATCGAGTGAAATGCCAAATATTACCTATATATATATATATATATATATATATATATATATATTTTTTTTTTCGCTTACCTCAAAACTGGTCTGCTACAACTTGTTTCATCTGTAAAAGAATCTTCACTGCCTGAAGATTCTTTTACAGATGAAACAAGTTGTAGCAGACCAGTTTTGAGGTAAGCGAAAATCTATTTGCTCTAACTATATGTTGTTGAGCACTCTTTGCATTTCGTAGACCAAAACCTACACGTATATATATATATATATATATATATATATATATATATATATATATATATATATATATATATATATATATATATATATATATATATATATATATATATATATATAAAAAACAAGAGCCAGCCTTCATCAACAGTTCCACTGTTTAAAATATTTATTCAAAAGGAACGTTTAAAAATCTTTAATGAACAACGTTTCGGGGCACTGCCCCTTCTTCAGGTTCAATAACCAGAGGAAAGCGCACCAGCTATTTAAGTATTTACAAATATGAATAAATTATAATTTAAAATGAGAAAGATGACAGATAAAAATTAAAATTAAAAGAAATCACGTTGATTAAGTCCTTTGGGAATAAAACAATCCAATTTATATGTCCAGAAGCCCTCACGTGTTGTGGGGTCATTAACATTAGTTTTATCAATAATAGTAACAGTTAAATCAGTAATACCCCCATGGTCTTCGCTAAAAAAATGAGCATACAGATGTTCGCCAGGAATGTTCCTTTGTCCCTTGCCATATCTACAAAGACTGCTTTTGTGGTTGTTAAATCTCTTACGAAAAGTTGTAATGGTACTGCCAACATACTGCTTATTACATTTAGTACACGATATCAAGTACACGACACCGGAAGAGTCGCAATCAAAAGAATGATTAATGAAAAACGTTTGCTCGGATTCCATATCAGTAAATACTCGCCCAACTGAGACGAACTTACATATCTGACAACGGGCTTTACCACAGGCATGCATACCCACCGGCCTCGAAGGGGCTTCCCTACAAGGAAGTTTAGCCCTAACTAATTGATCTTTTAAATTACGAGGTCGACGAAAGGACACAAATGGAATCCGAGCAAACGTTTTTCATTAATCATTCTTTTGATTGCGACTCTTCCGGTGTCGTGTACTTGATATCGTGTACTAAATGTAATAAGCAGTATGTTGGCAGTACCATTACAACTTTTCGTAAGAGATTTAACAACCACAAAAGCAGTCTTTGTAGATATGGCAAGGGACAAAGGAACATTCCTGGCGAACATCTGTATGCTCATTTTGTTAGCGAAGACCATGGGGGTATTACTGATTTAACTGTTACTATTATTGATAAAACTAATGTTAATGACCCCACAACACGTGAGGGCTTCTGGACATATAAATTGGATTGTTTTATTCCCAAAGGACTTAATCAACGTGATTTCTTTTAATTTTAATTTTTATCTGTCATCTTTCTCATTTTAAATTCTAATTTATTCATATTTGTAAATACTTAAATAGCTGGTGCGCTTTCCTCTGGTTATTGAACCTGAAGAAGGGGCAGTGCCCCGAAACGTTGTTCATTAAAGATTTTTAAACGTTCCTTTTGAAGAAATATATATATATATATATATATATATATATATATATATATATATATATATATATATATATATATATATATATATATATATATATATATATATATATATATATATATATATATATATATATACCGGGTGACCCAAAAAAAAGTACTCCGGTTTGATTCATAATAACTTCTAAACCACTGAAGCTATTAAACTGAAATAACTTTCATTAGATAGATGGAAGACTAACTTAGATTTTGATATATGACAGTTGTATTTTACTTAAAAATTCACGGAGATATTAATGTTCAAAATAGGTAGCATATTTCTGGATGTGTCTAAAATATGCAAAAAACGCCGTATCAAATATTAATCAAGCTTTGCTCAACTGAAACACGCACTATTAGCAGTAAATAAATGCCACTTGACAAATTGTTTATTATGAAACGAAGTATTATTATTTGCAAAATACAAGCAAGATTTATTCGTTCGGAATCGCGTGTCCTCTAGCACGAATGCACTGCCTAGCCCGTGACACCATTGCGTCGAAGGAGTCATGGATCATTCGTTGTTCTAGATTACGACATGCTGCGAAGCTCTTCTAAATTCTGCGGTTGCTGATCATGTGGTACATTGCAAATTTGTTCATGTTCAGAATAAACTCAGAATTATGAAACACAATCAAACCATAACTCCATAAGACATAACATGCAACTCCCCAGAGACATCCAACATTAAGTATTTGATACGGCGTTTTTGGCATATTTTAGACACATCCAGAAATATGCTACCTATTTTGAACATTAATATCTCCGTGAATTTGTAAGTAAAATACAACTGTAATATATCAAAATCTAATCTAGTCTTCCATCTATCTAATGAAAGTTATTTCAGTTTAATAGCTTCAGTGGTTTAGAAGTTATTATGAATCAAACCGGAGTACTTTTTTTTGGGTCACCCGGTATATATATATATATATATATATATATATATATATATATATATATATATATATATATATATATATATATATATATATATATATATATATATATATATATATATATATATATATATATATATATATATATATATATATATATATATATATATATATATATATACAGTATATATATATATATATATATATATATATATATATATATATATATATATATATATATATATAACTACAGACGGTACCGTTTCGGCCTTATATATATATATATGAATCTTTAGTGAGAAATGAGTCCCTGCCACGGCGAGATTATCACCCTCGCTTGCGAGGGCGAGGGGATAAATAACTATGAATTATATCTATAGCTTTTATCTATCTTTAACTTAAGCAATACTTCTCGACAAAGTTCTACAGCTCCTTAATCGACTTTCGGTGAATTACTGAAGGAAACAAAACCTTTAAACTTCAATGTATTTCACGGGGGGTGATCTCCCATTTATAATCTCGCTCCGTGTTTAAAACATCGCGTGAAGTTCAATTCACCTTCTTGGAGATTCTGACAAAACTTCATTTTCTTTGCTGGACCATTTTCCATGATGCCCTAAAAGAAATCAGCGAGATCGTGGATAATTAAAAGGACTGGATAAGAAACTAATGATCACATGGGGTGTTTCTAGTCCGCTGATTGGTTAAGTCGCATTTTACTCTGGTTGAAACCTAGTTGCAAATTATTTTATAGTTTTTGATTTGGTCCATCTTGATTCAAGGCATTCACCGCATTCACCACATTCGCCGCATTCAAGGCACTCGCCGCATTCACCACATTCAAGGTATTCATTCACCGCATTCAAGGCACTTGCCGCATTCACCGCATTCAATGAATTCACCGCATTCACCACATTCACCGCATTCAAGGCACTCGCCGCATTGAATCTCGCGCTAATATTTTCCGCAAATTGCAAAGGGTACTTACCTGACTTGACGTCATCTCAGGGACACAAACATTGACACGCCGCGCCAACTCCAAGATCTCTGTCACACAATCACTGCGTTTCTTACACGCTTTTTACAGCTTTTTACACGTTTGTTGTCAAAATGTAATTGTTTTCATTGTTGTGTGACATCTATTCGTTCCCGAGATGACGTCACAGGTGGTTCGTCCCAGGCTCTTTAATATGCGTTTTTTTCATACAACTGGTCATTTTAAAGAGAGAGAGAGATATTGAAAACCAATGGACCAAATTAAAAACTATAAAAGAACTTATCAACTATTCTGGCGTCCTCTATACAGAAAGCTAAAAACTGTGGACAATTTACAATGCACATAAAACTTTTTTTCTTTTTTTTTCTCATGAATTATTAATGATTCATGAATTATTAATGAATCATGAATTATTAATTAAATAACCAAAGACTCACCGAGTAAGCAGGTCCAAAAGTTCTGATACAATGACCGGTCAAAGTTGCAAAGGTGAAAATGACAGGGTTTACACTTGCAGTTGCCTGACGAATAAAGAAACCAAAGAATAACTAATTTTCGAGCGCAAATTGGTATCTAGGCGTGAGTCGTACTACAAAAACAGATTCTTCGGCCACAAGCCTACATCAATTTGTCACAAGTTGTAATATCGTTCATGGAAATAAGATATGTTGCTCCTGCTCAGAGTCTTCACAATAGCGTGAATAGAAATCCTGCACAATACACTAAAACCATGCTATTTTGAAGGTTTCATTGTATAGTGTTTTGTATAGCGACCGCATTCGCCCGCAGCCAGAACAAAAATGGCGGCTTTCAATTTACCAAAAATACAATAAACAAAGCCAAATTTCTCTAAAACTTAAAAGTAATAAGGCAACAACGAACTTTCATTTATTAACAAGGGACCTTAAGATCTACGACGGCAACCTAAGACGGGGACCGTCGTTCAAACAAAAGAATCTTTAAACAAAACAAAAAGAATGAATAATATTTATTCCCAATAGTAATCTCATTCTCAACGCCGTCCTCGTTCTTTTTACAACGGCACCGAGAGCATTTTAACGTCTTTAGGACGACGGTAACTCGCGAAGAGACGAGAGCTGTTACTTAAGACTAACTTAAACACAGACACTACAATCGTTTTAGCAATATTGAAGCGTTTTTGAGATCATAAAACAAGCTTTGAGTGTCAAATACGCTAGTCAATCGAACCGTGGTTTCATTCAAATGTTAAAATTTATATTGCTTTCACTGCAATCGACGTCCTAGGTTGCCGTCGTAGATCTTAAGGTCCTTAATATTGTTTTTCGGGGAGTGTCTCTTTATGATACAAATCCCTGCACATAGGTTAAGGAGGTCGCAAGCTTTTTATGCTGCAGTCATCGCAAGAATGCGCTCGCAACTCGCTGCGAGTGCGTCAACGGAACTAAAGGTGGATTTCGATTAAGCGAATATAGTCGCGCGGATGACTTTTCTATTGTACAAATTGAATGGTTTTCCACTTGATTGTACACGAGCGCTCTTAAAACAAAAGGGAAAAGTCGTTCGTGCGACTATATTTGCTTAATCGAAATCCAGCTTTAGTTTACGTGAATCCAGATTCAGTCTCATTCCGGATTGAACGTGAATTCAAACCGCGTTTACATAGGAATTCTATCCAAGGATCGAAAATCGCGAGAAATCTGAAATTTCAAGATGGCAATCAATAAGATTATAGCGGGTATGTTTCAACATGTGCCTTAAATTGATAATTTGGCGAAGAATAAACATAAAAAAGGGGAAAAGCATTACTAGCAACGATAATTGATGCGGTCGCAAACAAAACCTTTAATTTATAACATCGGCGACAAAAAGTTATTTGTATGTTCCTGTCTTATTTATATATTCCTGTCTTATTTATATATTCCTGTCTCTAGCTGCAACTTGCCGTCTATAAATGTTAAAAGCACGCATGTGTTGTTCGTTTCAGTCTTCTAGGTCGTATTTTTCATTCCGGAATGAAATCTCGCACCGCCTTTACATGACACCGGAATGAAATTTCAATGAAACTCAATACGGAATGAAAATCAATCCGGAATGAGAACCGGAATGAACTCAATCCGGATTGAGCTGCATCTCATTTCGGATTCACCTGAAGGGATTTTAACAGAACCGGTATGAGTTCAATCCGGAATGAAACTCAATCCGGATTCGTGCAAACACAAAAGCTTGTCTCAGACCTCTATTGATTTTGGAGCCGAGACGGATGGGTTCTAATGATGGGTTCTAATGATGGGTTCTAATGATGGGTTCTAATGATGGGTTCTAATGATGGGTTCTAATGATGGGTTCTAATGATGGGTTCTAATGATGGGTTCTAATGATGGGTTCTAATCACTTTCCATGGGACGTCTAATATGGTATGAGTGTGAGCCATCTGATTGGCTAACCCTGATTAATCCTAACCCTCCGGCTAGAGTTTTATCCTTACTCTACCCCCTGGGATCACCAAGTGATGCACGGAGTAGAAGTAAGTTCTACTTTTTACAACGATTGCGGCAATGCTGCAATGGATTTTTGAAGCGTTGCACAGTATAACATCCTTCGCATAAACATCTCATAATTGTCCTCTTCGGTCGTTTAAGGGAGATACGTTATATCTGCATGAATTACAACGCCACAGAGTCAGGCATTGGTGTATTAACGGTGCATTTAACGTTTTTTCCATGAGCGAGGCAGGATTATCCGTCATTTACCTCCTCCTTGATGTGATAGAGGGATCAGCCATGGCAAAACGTCCCTCGGCGTCCGTATTGATCACGCGGATTCTCACACCAGATGCAGCTGTTACGATCTCATCGCCAACGTACATTTCTTTAGTAAAAAACACAATTAAACCTGATTAAAATCATGTGTTGCACATAGTTTTAGTGGATGCTCTAACCACTTAGCCTGCACACAGACTCAGAGCGAAGGAGTTCTAAAATATAAGTTCTATAAGTTATTATTATTATTATTATTATTATCATTATTCTAATTATTAGCAAACCTACCAGGCCCAACACTGTTACGAACCATAGCCATTGACCCACGAACACGGATTCCCTTGGGTTGCAAGATAGACAGGATCTGTGATTGGAAAATGAGAAAGGAAGAAACACGTAAGAATGCTATATAGAATCAACACAAGTTAGTGTCAAGGTTAGTTGCGTATCCTATAATGGCGTCGTAATCCAGATGTTTTGGGTATGTTTGTGACGACAACTTTTTCGCTCTGGAACCGGAAATTGCATATATAGGACACTCGCGTTTGATGAACTGGACCAACTGATAACTACTGCTCTTCAGCAGGCCTGTCAGCAGTCACTATATATATATATGTAATGCTTGGTCACTATATATTGGTCATTATATATAAATACTATATATCTGGAATGCTTTCACTACATCAGTGTATATACTGATGTAGTGGAGATACATCTGAGTCTCGGTAGCTCAATGGTTAGAGCGTCTCACCGGCAATCAGAAGGTTACAGATTCGATTCCTTTCCAGGACTCAGAAACATTTTCTGAGGATTTGAGCTTGACGATCGTCCATGTATCGTCATTCGGCTATTTTATAGATACACTTTTCCATGTGCGCGGGTCGTCTACATCGTATGTGTTTTGTAATGCTGTGATGTAGTAATAAAATAGTGATTTCTTATAATTAGTTAGATTAATGTGTTTTGATGTTATGGATTTAGGTAGTGTCTTCCAGATTCTTGTCGTTCTAATGATATATAGCAGTTTTGATAATTTACAGTTTGACATTTTGGTACTGTAAATTTAATACTGTTTGAATCTTGTGCTTTGTTTATGATGATGAGGTAGTTCTCTAATTTACTATTTTCTAATGTTCAAGTATGCGTCCTGAAAGAGAACTTCCAGGAACATCTTTTTCTGTTAATAAATATGATTAGACATTGCCTCCCTCCCAATAACCGTAGCGCCTCAATCCTGAGAAACACCCCCCTTCTAAAAACTGTAATGGTTAGTGTCGAGTCACTTCGTATTTTTAAAATACCTTAAAGAACCCAGCAACAGCAGCCGCTCCAGACTTGTCCCTGTAAAAAAATCAAGTGAAGTTTAAACTTGAACACTCGAAAACCTGATGCATCTGAGTCAGTGATCAACCCACTCAAAAGACACCTGCTGCTGTGCATAGTCCCTTTGCAGGAAGTGGTCTGCACGTAGTAAAAAATCCGCAATGCTTCACGACCGCTAATGCAAAAAGGTTTTTAGGATCACTTTCTATGGAACGTCTAATACTAACCCTAATACTAACCCTAAACACAATGAAAGAGAAAAAATAGACACGACAAAGGATTCGAAGCAATAGGTTCCGCACCAGCGATGACGAGAACCACTCGGCCATGACTGCTATTTTACCCATTGATGGCAAAAAATATTTAATCAACCTCAAGGCTCAGTTCCCAAGCTCCCAGAAAAAGTGATCCCAAAATATTTTTTACATCGTGAATTGTTCAGAAATTTAGCCAAACGTATGGTGTAGTTTGCTGACCATTCTAATGCTGGCTCAGAGCCTAATTCAGTAATTCTATACATTCACAACTGTTGATGGACAAGCCAAAAGGGATGACTCAAAAGGACCTTTCCGTTTTAAAGAACGAGCCTAATCCTAACCTTGATCCTAGTCTTGATCGTAACCTTAAACCTAACCCAAAGAGGTCCATTTAAGTCATCCCTTTTAGCCTTTAAAGATGCAAAACAGAACATTTATTCTGGTAGTAGTCGCCAGTTCTTTTTCGCACGGTCAGATCACCTGGTGTGTAGTGTATAGAGTGTTTTTACTTGACGTAATAGCCATCATCAATGTGTACCTCAATATAATATTTAATTAGCTTCGAATTCTTTTCGGAGGTACACCAACATAGCCACAATGTCCTTTGTCTTTTGACTCTCTGAGGATTGAGTGAAAACGCTCTACAGTTATTTAACGCTCTAACCTGTTCATGCCAGGCATATTCCCACCAGTTTTTATATCTGCACCTCCAGTGTCATAAGCAACTCCCTTTGAAAGCGTAAAAAAGTTCGATTCAGAAACAACATGGGTTGGTTGGTTTGAACACATAACTAACACATAACTAACCCACAACCAACCAACACCCACAACCAACCCTAACACACAACTAACCCTCAACCAACCAACTAACTCACAACTAACCCTCCAACCAACTAACTCACCCTTAACCAACCAACTAACTCACCCTTAACCAACCAACTCATAACCAACCCACAACCAACCCAAAACCAACCAAGTAACTCACAACCAACCAACTTACAAAACAAGGCAGCTAAAGAAATCTTAGACAGACCATATAGCTCTTCAGCTACTGATGCACTTAAGTGTCTATATTGGAAACCTTTAATCACTAGAAGAAAACAACGTTGCTTTATTTTCTTACACAAACTGATTAACGGAAATATTGATTAGGACTTTTATATGGTTTTTAACAAGGATGTTCATGAGTATAATACTAGGCATAAAAATAATATAAGAAAGCCACGTGTTAACCGCAGATGGGGTCATTGGACATTGGTCTCTCATGCCTCTGATGCCTGGAACACCATTGCTCTATCTATTAGATCAATAACTGATGCTAATAAATTAAAAAACGCTTTGTATAAAATTGATTTTTAGTTTTGTCTATATACCGTATATAGCACTCTTATATTGTGTCTTGGTTCTTAATTTAGTTTGTTTTAATTTTAACTGTTGTTATCTTATCTTTTATCATATTTTCTTATTTGTTCATAAATCTTGTTAGTACACTAACGAAAAACACTGTAATTAGTGATTAGGCATCCTGTTTAAAGATTAAAGAATAATAAAACTAACCCACAACCAACCAACTAACTCACAACCAACCAACTATTCCACAACTAACCCAACCAACCATAATCAACCAACCAACCCACAACCCAACTTTATCCTTCAACTCCAATGATCCAACCCTGGTTGTGGGTTAGTTGTGAGTTAGTTGGTTGGAGTTGGTTGTGGGTTAGTTAATTTGTTGTATAGATAAATATCGAGAACTGAAGCTAGAAATGTGTGCTTGCATGCTCCATTCTTAAAAACATGATCACTGATCCAAAGCGCAAAACGTAAACGTTAAAATGTGGTATACCTTTCCAACTAACAATAAAGTGCGATCAATCTCCCACTGTTTTTCCAATGGAATATATTCAAGATCAATCACACGACCTTGGTGGCGGGCAGTCACTAAAAAAACACGATGGCATTTGTATATATCGCTAGGGCATAAGGAGAAGTATAAATACAAGAGAGAAATGCCTGAAACTTGTCTCGCAACAATGTTGTGTTCGCTCTAGCTCTAGGGCTCTGTCCTCGTCAACCATCACCTCACATACATTTCGATCTCATAATCTAATTGTTAATGCACGAGTTCAGTGAATTACAGTCAAAATACAAAGACTTTCCCACTCCCGCATTTTAGAATTAACGGCAACTACCGAACTGCGAGAAATTAATGCCGATAAACTCTCCCATTCTTGATTTAAATTCATTTGTTGATATCTATTTGGGATAAATACCCTTGTTTTTAGATTAAAATCCATATATATATATATATATATATATACGTGTAGGTTTTGGTCTACGAAATGCAAAGAGTGCTCAACAACATATAGTTAGAGCAAATAATAGATTTTCGCTTACCTCAAAACTGGTCTGCTACAACTTGTTTCATCTGTAAAAGAATCTTCAGGCAGTGACAATATCGAAAGGGATGACCGCTTATTTATAGGCTTTCTGCCGGAAAGTGGGGGCGTATGTGGGGGACAAAGCATGAGGTCATGGCTTTGTTTGCGTTGATTATGCGAAATTTATTACGATGACGACACTGTGAAATTATTTCCGCTCTTTTGTTGAGTAAACTATTCTTATTTTTTTCTTTTAAAATACAAAATTTTTCTTCTAAACATAAATTGCATCGTTTTGATCCTCCTGTGTACGAAATAGAATGTTTTAGAATTTGCCAATTAATACTGAAATCTTTATTGTTTTCTTTCAATGTCCAAATATATTTCGAAAGCTCGGTGTCATTTTCATGCTTTTTATGTTGAAAAGATTTAGTGTGGTTGGCCAATCGCTCTTTGAATGTGGTTGCAGTCATACCAATGTAGTGTTTTATTTCGTTTGTGATGTTTACTGTCACTGTTGCTTTGTATACTATGTCTCTAGTCATGCATTGTTCTTGAAGCGGGCAAATGGTGTTCTCTCTACAACTGCAATTAGTAGCGTCCCTATCCTGCGGTTTGATGTTCCTAGCTATGCGTGCATTGTGCTTAGTGATTATTGACTTAACATTGTTCATGCAGCTGTAACTTACTTTAACTGTATTTCTGTTAAAAATTTTATGGAGCTTGTGGTGCGGAGGGAAATGTTTGTCAATTAGGCTAAGGAAATTACGTCCTATGTTAGTGCTGACACTCTTGCTAAATGGTGGGTTGAACCAAATGATATTGCGTTGCCTATTCCTACGTGGTCGTTGCGGTGTATCATGAGTGTAGCTAAGTTCATGATTAAAGTTGCTGTGCCTAAGCGCGTTCTGATATAAGGGTGCAGATTCCTGAAAAGTTTGCTCATCTGACGAAAGGAGTTTAATGCGTTTGTTAATTGATGCAGGTAGTTGCCTTGTTATGCTTGGTGGATGGTTAGAGTGCATATTTATGTATAGCGGATCGTCATTGGGCTTCCTATAGGGCCTATAGTTTCCATTGTTAAGGTCGAAAGTTACATCTAAAAAGTTTACTATACGTAAATTTGATTCGGCGGTGATTTTTAGGTCAAATTGCTCGAAAATTTTGTGGAGATCTTTTCTTGTTTTGTCTGCTAAACGTGCTGATTTACTTTTTATGATAGCCAAACCGTCATCTCTATATAGGCCGATGCTTTCTTTGCCAAATTTCTTACTTAGGTGGTTTAAAATGAAAAGGCCTACGAGCTCACAAATTTCCGCGCCGTCGAAACTGCCCATGGTAACGTCGAACAAACTCTTGCTATCTTTTTTTATCCATGAAATTCCGCTATTGAAAAGGAGAGATTTTCTAGCGTGTTTTATAGAAAATTTCGAAAACAACCCAAAATGTCGATTAATTAACCCTGCCAAAAGCGAATCCGGAAAACTAAGCAAAGCTATTTTGGACAAAATTAATTCTAATTTGAGACAAAAACTGAATTTAAATCAATGGAGAAATACAAAACAAGTTATTGAGTGGTTTGGCAATATAAAAGATAAGGACAGACACAGTTTTATTTCATTTGACATTGTCGATTTCTATCCATCTATTTCTGAAAAACTATTGGACCAAGCTCTGTCCTGGGCTTCAAATTTGGCTACTATACCTCAAAACAACATTTCAATAATAAAACACGCTAGAAAATCTCTCCTTTTCAATAGCGGAATTTCATCGATAAAAAAAGATAGCAAGAGTTTGTTCGACGTTACCATGGGCAGTTTCGACGGCGCGGAAATTTGTGAGCTCGTAGGCCTTTTCATTTTAAACCACCTAAGTAAGAAATTTGGCAAAGAAAGCATCGGCCTATATAGAGATGACGGTTTGGCTATCATAAAAAGTAAATCAGCACGTTTAGCAGACAAAACAAGAAAAGATCTCCACAAAATTTTCGAGCAATTTGACCTAAAAATCACCGCCGAATCAAATTTACGTATAGTAAACTTTTTAGATGTAACTTTCGACCTTAACAATGGAAACTATAGGCCCTATAGGAAGCCCAATGACGATCCGCTATACATAAATATGCACTCTAACCATCCACCAAGCATAACAAGGCAACTACCTGCATCAATTAACAAACGCATTAAACTCCTTTCGTCAGATGAGCAAACTTTTCAGGAATCTGCACCCTTATATCAGAACGCGCTTAGGCACAGCAACTTTAATCATGAACTTAGCTACACTCATGATACACCGCAACGACCACGTAGGAATAGGCAACGCAATATCATTTGGTTCAACCCACCATTTAGCAAGAGTGTCAGCACTAACATAGGACGTAATTTCCTTAGCCTAATTGACAAACATTTCCCTCCGCACCACAAGCTCCATAAAATTTTTAACAGAAATACAGTTAAAGTAAGTTACAGCTGCATGAACAATGTTAAGTCAATAATCACTAAGCACAATGCACGCATAGCTAGGAACATCAAACCGCAGGATAGGGACGCTACTAATTGCAGTTGTAGAGAGAACACCATTTGCCCGCTTCAAGAACAATGCATGACTAGAGACATAGTATACAAAGCAACAGTGACAGTAAACATCACAAACGAAATAAAACACTACATTGGTATGACTGCAACCACATTCAAAGAGCGATTGGCCAACCACACTAAATCTTTTCAACATAAAAAGCATGAAAATGACACCGAGCTTTCGAAATATATTTGGACATTGAAAGAAAACAATAAAGATTTCAGTATTAATTGGCAAATTCTAAAACATTCTATTTCGTACACAGGAGGATCAAAACGATGCAATTTATGTTTAGAAGAAAAATTTTGTATTTTAAAAGAAAAAAATAAGAATAGTTTACTCAACAAAAGAGCGGAAATAATTTCACAGTGTCGTCATCGTAATAAATTTCGCATAATCAACGCAAACAAAGCCATGACCTCATGCTTTGTCCCCCACATACGCCCCCACTTTCCGGCAGAAAGCCTATAAATAAGCGGTCATCCCTTTCGATATTGTCACTGCCTGAAGATTCTTTTACAGATGAAACAAGTTGTAGCAGACCAGTTTTGAGGTAAGCGAAAATATATATATATATATATATATATATATATATATATATATATATATATATATATATATATATATATATATATATATATATATATATATATATATATATATATATATATATATATATATATATATATATATATATATATATATATATACCATACCATAAATCCATTACCATAAAGCCATTATGGTGATAGCCGGTAGGGCACATTGTATACTTTCATGTATATATATATATATATATATATATATATATATATATATATATATATATATATATAATATATATATATATATATATATATATATATATATATATGTATATATATATATATATATATTATATATATATATATATATACATATACATATACATATACATATACATATACATATACATATACATATACATATATATATACATACATATACATATACATATACATATATATATATATATATATATATATATATATATATATATATATATATATATATATATATATATATATATATATATATATATATATATATATATATATAGTTAAAAATGGTTTATTTACAATTAAAAGTTAAAAACATTTACTCGAGTTTCACGCTCAAGGCGATCATCAGACTGAAGAACATGTCAAAGAATGGGGGGCTTATATAGACAGTATCTGATTATTTGCATAAAATTAAAATTATAACCTAATTTGCATGCATAAAATTACATGGAATTTTCCTAATTGAACCTAAGATTGCTTACATAAAATTTATTGTCGTGTCTGCACTTAGATATCAATTCAGCTCTTTTGTTCAATAAAAAACGTTTATCCGCGTATAAAATATAAAATTTTTCCGTAATGCATAAGTTGCATGTTTTGCTTCCGCTGTTGCACGATTTCGCTCGCTTCAAAATTGTCCATTTGATTGTGTAGTCATGGTTCTTCTCTTTCAATTCCCAGATGTGTTTAGATAGTGCCGTTTTCGTGGAGTACTTCTTATGTTTAAATGACATTGTGTGGTTATTATAGCGGGTTTTAAATTCTGTCGCAGTCATACCAATGTAAATCTTCGTATCCTGGTTGTTTGTTTGTGTAACTTCAGCTTGGTAAACCAGGTTGTCTTCGCGGCAGGCACCATCCAGCGGGCATTCGTCCTTTTTTCTGCAGTTGCATTCTTTGGCAGGTGCTGGAATGTTGGAAGTGAGAATTTTTCCGTTGTGGCCTTTTATAATGCTGGCCATATTTGGCATGCAGCTATAGCTAACCTTTGTGTTTCTCCTGTTAAAGATCTTATGGAATGCGTGGTGTGCTGGGAAGTGCTTGGATAATAGATCTAGAAATATTTTGCCGACGTTTGTGCATACATTTTTGGAGTAAGGTGGGTTGAACCATATGACTTTTCGGGGTCTGTTGCTCCTAGGCTGCCGTGTGCTACTTGTGGTGGTATATTGAAGCGTGTCATTAAATCCACTTCTCTTCAGCGCTTCGTTATACAGCGGGGCTGCTCTGTTGAATTCCTCAGCGTTACATGACAAACTTGAAATCCTTTTACTAATAGAATCTGGGATTTGTCTCACGATGGAGGGTGGGTGGTTTGAGTGGGTATTAATAAACATAGGTGGATTATCAGGCTTTCTGTAAGGGCAATATGTGTCGGTTAGGAGGTTAAATGTAATGTCCAGGTAATTAACGATTTTTAAGTTTGATTGAATGGTTATTTTCAGGCCAAGTGATTCAAAGCATTTTGCGATTCTTTTTCTTAGATTGTCGGCTGTTCTTGGACCCATGTTGCGGAATACCCCTAAACCGTCATCTCTATAAAGGCCGATGTTGTCGTTGTTGAATTCCTCTTTAAGTTTGCTTAGCAAGAGGAGGCCGATTAGCTCACACACCTCTGCGCCATCGAAGCTTCCCATTGTGACATCGAACATACTGGCGTTGTTTTTCTTGCACCAAGCTTGGCTGTTATCAAACAATAAGGACTTCCTTGCGTGCATGATCACATTTCTATCATTGTCAGGGATGTTGACGAATTCGCTGGCATATTCCAATGCTTCTACAAGGAGGTTCTCTGTGATTGAAGGGTAGAACTCTACGATGTCAAATTGTACAAAAGATAAAGATTGTTTGTTCGTTAAGCTTTTGAACCAGTTTATAACTGATGAAGAGTTTCTCCACTGGTTTAATTGAGTATGGGACCTGACTGCATTATTGATGTCCTCCAAGATTTTCTTGCTCACTGGTCCTAGGTTGCTTTTGGCGGGGTTAATAAGTCTACATTTTTGCTTGTTTTGAAAATTTTCCTTATGGTCCTTCAGCGTGATAAATGCTTGCTTTTCTGCCATGGTCTTGATTTTGTCGCTAATGTTGAGGTTGTCGGTAATGGGTTTCAAATCTTTGTTAATAACGTGAACGGATTGCTCATCGGCTAGCTTATAGCTGCTGGTAATGTTTTCTTTCAATAGTTTGTCATAATGGTCTTTCTCTAGTTGGTAGATATTTCGGGATTTATCGGCAAAGGTTAATACTTTGGATGATGATTTGATTATGTTAATATCGCTTTTCATTTTACTTTGGAAGGCATTGTTAATGTTTTCAAATTTGGTATTTTCCACCATTTTAAACATGTCGTCTTCAAAGGCTTCAAGCTGGTCAATCCGAGGCGGGCAATGTCTGGTCTTGATGTTAAATCTGTTTGGTTGATCCGTTGTGGGGTTAAGGAAGAAATGGGCTTTCCAGCGCATACGTTTGATGACACTTTCAACTTTGGTTAGTAGATTAGTTAAATATGAGGCGTTCGAAGGGATGGGGATGTTCTTCATGGCATAGTCGAACTGTAATTTCTCCATTTATGAGGTTGACTGTACGAAACGAGAGCGCTCAACCTTAACGGGAGCTTGAATATGTGTGAGTAGAAGTTTTCTAGTCAGCAAGAGAGCTCAACACAGTAAAATTGTGGAGCAATGATATAGTTAAAAATGGTTTATTTACAATTAAAAGTTAAAAACATTTACTCGAGTTTCACGCTCAAGGCGATCATCAGACTGAAGAACATGTCAAAGAATGGGGGCTTATATAGACAGTATCTGATTATTTGCATAAAATTAAAATTATAACCTAATTTGCATGCATAAAATTACATGGAATTTTCCTAATTGAACCTAAGATTGCTTACATAAAATTTATTGTCGTGTCTGCACTTAGATATCAATTCAGCTCTTTTGTTCAATAAAAAACGTTTATCCGCGTATAAAATATAAAATTTTTCCGTAATGCATAAGTTGCATGTTTTGCTTCCGCTGTTGCACGATTTCGCTCGCTTCAAAATTGTCCATTTGATTGTGTAGTCATGGTTCTTCTCTTTCAATTCCCAGATGTGTTTAGATAGTGCCGTTTTCGTGGAGTACTTCTTATGTTTAAATGACATTGTGTGGTTATTATAGCGGGTTTTAAATTCTGTCGCAGTCATACCAATGTATTCTGTCGCAAATGTATTCTGTCGCAATGTATTCTGTCGCAAATACCAATGTATTCTGTCGCAGTCATACCAATATATATATATATATATATATATATATATATATATATATATGTGGTACATTGCAAATTTGTTCATGTTCAGAATAAACTCAGAATTATGAAACACAATCAAACCATAACTCCATAAGACATAACATGCAACTCCCCAGAGACATCCAACATTAAGTATTTGATACGGCGTTTTTGGCATATTTTAGACACATCCAGAAATATGCTACCTATTTTGAACATTAATATCTCCGTGAATTTGTAAGTAAAATACAACTGTAATATATCAAAATCTAATCTAGTCTTCCATCTATCTAATGAAAGTTATTTCAGTTTAATAGCTTCAGTGGTTTAGAAGTTATTATGAATCAAACCGGAGTACTTTTTTTTGGGTCACCCGGTATATATATATATATATATATATATATATATATATATATATATATATATATATATATATATCTATATATATATATATATATATATATATATATAGTAGTATAGTAAGTGGGGGTTCGAGCTCAATCGATGTCAGCCATGAATATAAATACCAAAACATCACCAAATTTATGCCAAATCGCGATTCGACAAAATTTGGTGTCATTTTGGTGTATTCACATCTGTGGATAACATCGAATAAGCTCGAACCCCCACTTACTATACTACTATGGCGGTCGTTAATTAGGCTAAACACCCCTCACGTTTTCTACTCAATTGATGTCAAACACACGCGAGACTCACGAAACAATACCAAATTTATACCAAATCACGATTTTGCTTAATTTGGTGTCATTTCAGTCACATTTAAAAAAATAGAAAGTGTCGTTTCAACATTTTCACAAATTTGTCAAATCATATTTAAGAAAATAGCCGTTTCAACATTTTCACAAATTTGTCAAATCACATTTAAGAAAATAGTCGTTTCAACGCTTTTACAAATTTATGTATCGTAAAAGTGTCTCGCGCGTGATAAAATTGCCACCTGTTAATAATAGATTAGCACTTTCACAAATTTATGTATCGTAAAAGTGTCTCGCGCGTGATAAAATTGCCACCCGCAGTGTTTAAGACGTGTCAGTGGGTGTGTCTCTCACTACAATGTTTTTGTGGCCATACGCATAGGAGTCAATACCATTTTCTAAAAGGTATCGTTTATCATCAAAACAGGATAACGACACTTTATTAATTTCATAGCTACCGAGCTGATGTTTGACACTTCTAGTAGTATACAGAGTGGGGGTACGAGCCCAATTTTTACACATTCGATGTCGAACGCGAATATAATCGCCAAAACATCGCCAATTTACGCCAAATCCCAAACCCCCAAAAATTCGATGTCGTTTCGGTAATTCTAAATTTATAACATGCATCAAATAAGACCACAAACCCGATTTATACGCTAATAATGTGACATTTCAATATTTTTACATGTTTTTTAAAAAATAGAAAGTGTTGTTTCAAAAAAAGTAGAGTGTGGGACCCCAAGCGTTTTTCACATATCTGGAAAAATATAAAATGACGAAGCGACACTTTCTATTTTTAGAAAAAAAAATGTGGGGCACGAGCCCAGGCATTTTCACACAGCACATTCGATGTCGAACGCGAATATAAACGCCAAAACATCGCCAAATCGCGAACCCCCAAAAACTTGATTTATACACCACTAATATGACATTTCAATACTCTCACATGTTTTTAAAAAATAGAAAGTGTCGTTTCACATTTTTCGCGTATTTAAAAAAAAAGTGTCGTTTCAACATTTTCACGTATTTAAAAAAAAATAGAAAGTGTCGTTTCAACATTTTCACATTTTTTTAACAAACTGCAACTACTGTTGTCTCAATTCACGAGCGAAAAAAAACCCACTAGATTTTGATTCTAGTGGTGACGTTATATCCAAATGGATAGCGAAATGGTGCTCTTTTGATCGGCTAACAACGTTGACTAGCGAATAGCCAACTATTTTACGAATTAGTCCGTTTGCTCACTACTCTCAGTGTTTACCACCTCACTTTTAAAATGGTGATCGTACACATATTTCGACGTTGTGATTCCTCCCGACAACAAGCCTAAGAAAGGTACGTACGGTGTCACAATCGCAACAATGCTCTCGACGTCTTTCTTTAATAACGGATCTTTTTGCAGCTCGTCATTTAGTTCGTCAGAGTTCTCGATAGCGTTCAACCCATCTAGTAAGCTAGCGAATTTGCTGATTAGCAAGTCAGTGAGAAAGGCGTTTGCGATTTCCATTCTCTTCAACTCGTATTGGTGCCATATCTTGTCGATAACCTTTGCGGACGCTTTTTTAATGTACGCTTCAGATTGGCTTACCACACCATCGCCTGACAGTCTAATTAGTTCGGATCTCCTAACGTCAACATTGTCTTCCATAGTCGAAGTACCATCAGTGTCCTCAACTAATTCCTCAATCGTAGGATTTTCTTCACTTTTGCGTATCACCATCACGCTACTACTTATACCCATATTTTATTGCGGAATAACAACTTCATGACTGTATGGATAGCGCAGTGAGATTTCGAGTCTAGCGTACTTATTATTTTTTAGTGCGGTCACAATCGCCAACACTTCTTCTTTTCTAATGTCTCCAAGGTAATCGTCAATAACAACTTTCATATCACTCTTACTCGGACAGTAAAAGCAAATGAGCTTACTAATGTTTTCTCTATACGGTTTTGCGATCGACGTCAGTTGTTGTGTGATGACAATAACGCTCAACATAAAATGTCGCGCACTAAAAGCCAAGTTGACCAATTGACTAGTCCTATTCTTGACGTCCTGCCCACTCGCACAGTCGTCCAACACAATCAGAGTGTTAGTGCCTTTAAAAATCTTTGTCACACACTTGAGAACAGCGTCAACATTATCCTGCGCACAGTCTATCGCTAACACGTCAGGGTCGCGCACGTATTTCCAATCTTGATACGCTTTATTCCACTCAAAAGTAGGGCAAATCAACACAATGTAGTCGAATTTGTTACGATACTCAGATTCCAGTGTGTTAAGCAAATAATGTGTCTTACCACAAGCTGTCATACCAACAATTAGCGCATTAAACGGAGTTTCCATTAAATTGCGTTTGATTTAATACTGGATTGATTGCAACCCATTATTCATAAAGTTGACCAACCCATCGCTTATCACAAACACCCTACACATGACATTTGCAGACGTTGCTTTTTTAGTGATCTCAAGAAGCACGCCGGATTGTGTGTTCACAATTTTTTTACCAGTGGCGACGTTGTAATTATCTTGAACGCTCCTCAAGTCAATGACCAACGCAAAACCATCTTTATAGAACTTCTGCATGGTCATGAACTGAGCGTGTTCTTCACTCAACCCGAACAATCGTTTCGCTTCTGCATAGAACTTTGACTTTGGGATGCCTTGTGAGTACACACTATTCGGCACACCTTCAATTGTGACTCTAACACTCTCGATATTTGGGTAGAGAAACTCCTCACTGTCTGCTCGCACCTTATTCGTGAATAGCAACACAATTGCCTTCATGCTTTTTCTTGGTAGATTAACATTCTCATTCACAATGGTCGTACTTTTGTCCCATTCAGTGGTTTTCATCAACGTGACGTGTTCGTATGACAAACTACGACCACTTGCATAGCCTGACGTTATTTCATCAGAGAGCTCCTGGTTATCGATCGTCTCATACTCGAGCTCGAGGTTCTCCAGAGTGTATCCACCTACACTTTCGTTGGATTGCGCCACCATGATGTCTGTGGCCTTTGGAAGTGTGATCACATACTGCAAGTTATTATTCATGCTAAAAGGAGCGTACAACCCGTGGTCATTCATGATTTTGCCGAGCTTTATTCGCAGTTTCGTTCCAATCACACCAAACATTAGCGCGTCACTAACTTTAGCAACGTTCCCACTCGTCGCGCCACTGTCGTCCTTAGAGATTAGCTTTCTCAAGTTTTCAGAGCCAACACCATAGTCGACCATTTGGTCTCGCGCAGTGACACTTTCCCAAAGGTCGCGATAGACACCAGTGTAATTTTCCCCATTGTTGTCATACACAGTTTCCCCAGCTAGTTTCACAACAAGTTTCTCACAAAGCAACTTGCTTACATTATTCAAAAACCAACTTTTGTCATTCGCGTTCTTAAAGTCGAACACTAAACCCAACGATCCAGGTACCAAACAGCTGCTAACCTTGAGCTTTGGTATATCAATGTAAAGTTCCTCACCAGGACTGGCTTTATTAGGGTTCAACGTGATCACATGCTGCGTTCTCGCCCCTTTTATGACACCCATGGTCGCTCGTCTAAAACCGGGGCTCAACTCTGCTGACGTGACGTTCATATACTTTACACATATTTTGTTATCCTCGAAGCTGAGACCCTCGAAGATGAGACTACCGTTTTAGCTTGTAATAATCATAAGCAAACCACGCAAGTACCACCGCGAGTACCCACAGATTTTGAGCCAACCATGCGAGACCCTTTGCACCCAACGTCAACACATTGTAAACTAAATTAGCCAACCCAACAGCCCATGGACCCATCTTTGTGATCGCGTTCTTAACAGCCTGTGCAAACGACCTCGTGGCCATAGCGCCTTTCACAACAGCAGACCTCCCAGCGATAATAATTGTTGTTATAATTCCAGCCATTGAAATTGCTACAGCGCTCAACCCAACCACATTTTCTTTAGCCCACTTCTTAAACCTCTGCAATCTGTCAATGTCGACTTCTTGTTGCTCTCTAACCTCTTCAAGCTCGCGCTGTCCTAAGGTTCTGTCTCTGGCTTGCTCAAGTCCTCCCACTCTTTCAAACAAACTGGCGTACTCTCGCTCTTCATCACTCGTGAGACCACTTTGGTCAGCTTTTCTATCAATCTCCGCCAATCTCTCGTTCGATTCGTCTATCGTTTTTTGAAAATGGTCTGTCTGTGCTTGCAGTGCGCCGTCGTCACCTATTCTCGATTCACGCAACACGCTATCGCTTGGGTTAAGCACACCATTCAGCTCACGGTTCTCGTCTAGTGATAGCCCAGGTATGTCATCGTTATCCACTCTTGTCTCAATTACTGGGAAGTCGTCTGGGGTCACTTCTGTTGTGACAACTGTTGTTTCTACATTCTCAGGGATTTGACTAACTAACTTTTTGAACTGCTCAATCGCATTTTTACTACTAGCGTCTTTACTGTAGACCAAACCTTTTTTCCCAGGTATTAGAATTCGTTTGGGTTTTCCATATTTACCATCTTTGTTTGTCGGTTTGAAAAGAATAGACCCTGAGCCTGTCACATACGACCTGTTGGCTATTTCCCTTGACGCGACGTCATGACCGAGTTTTTTTTTATACAACTCACGCGTTTTCTTATCTATCAGCTTGACTCTTTTTACTTGATTTTTTTTTATCTCTTCGTTGACCGCGTTTAGCTCGTCCAATCTTCTATAAAGATCGTCTGACCTCACCTCAAGAGCCATACTGTAGCTTGTGTCATTGACGTCACCATATGACCCCTGTTCAACAAACTCCACCGCGGGGACTTCTGTGTTAGTTCCCCTTATTGTCACCGTCTTACCATCATCAGTGTCAACAAACGACGTCTCTTTTTGCCCACCTCGCCTCGCGTCTAGCTCACTCATTATCTTTTTCGCGTGGTCTTGATAGTCGTCGTAATTAACACGAACGTCTTCCGGCATGTTGTCTTCAGTGTACTTACCGTACATGCCTTCAATAAAATCTTCGATATCGGCGAGCGTCTTTTCTAATTGCTCATCACTCATACCTTCGTACTTGTCAAAGTTTTCCATCTCGATCTCGTCAAAACCTTCCCCACCTTCAGCCATATTACATTAGCTCACATTTTGAATGTCGCTTTCTGGTATCCACGAATTATGTTTGCTCTCATAACCCAACCATTTGACCAGCGCCATCTTCTTCCCTCCGACTCTCTTTCTTTTCAACACCTTTTCAACTCTGTACACATCGTCACCACCACGTTTCCTATTAACCAGCGATAATTCCTGTTCATAAAATTTACCAATAATCTGTTCACCACTTGTGTCCTCAATCTCATACACATTTGGATCACCACGAATAACCTTTACCACTTTAAACAGCTCCTCAGTGAAGTTGGCTTCGTAGCCCTTTGTGAACACACTCTTGTATTTACTAATTCTCACCGATTGACCAACTCTAAACTTTGGCAATGGGTTGCCTGCAAAATGATGACCAAACAAAGTGGTCCACACTTCACCCTCATTTGACTTATTGACATCCTTCGGTTTCATCATAATGCTTCGATTCACATTGCCATTGTAATTGCTCACAAACTGGTCAAGAACGTCAACCCATTTGTACGTTCCACAGGCGTAAAAGTGCTTCCACATAATGCTCTTGAGACTTCTATTAAAACGCTCGACAACAGCAGCCTTTTTATCGCTCTTAGTGCTGAAATACTCAACACCACGTTTTTTCAGCAAACTTTTCACACCAACGTTGTAGAACTCAAGTCCATCATCAAATTGCGCTAACTTAGGTGTGGCCCCAAACCGATCTTCAAAGTCAACCAACAATTTTCCAACAGCCTCAGTCATGTTCTTAGTGTCTTTTCTATAAACCGCAATGCCAAAAGCGTATCTACTCAATATTTCAATGCCTGTCAATATCCAATAATACCCTTTGTTCTGTTTTGAGTACTTACTCATGTCCACTAAGTCCATTTGGAGCTCTTCACCAAGAAACCCGACAAAAGTCGCGCGGAACTTGTGTCTTCTCACAATAGGTTTGTACCTAGTGTAAGTGTCCTGCACTGTCAACCACTCTTTCACTGTTTTTCTAGTTACTTTCAACCCATCCCCTAACGCACTTTGATACAACCTCTCTACGCCACTGTACCCCGTCTTAGGATTGTAATAAATGTCTCTCAACCCTTGCTCTGTTTCCACACCGAGTTCCATATAATTCACACAATATACAGTTCCAATAGCACCGCGCCGACGTCAGCGTCACCGTTGTTTGGTTTGACACGAAACGTCATACTTGAGTAAACACCTTTTTTAATTTTCACCTTGGAGTCAACGTATGCGTAACGTTGTATCCCTCCATCAAGAGACTGCTCGGTGGGTATTGGCAACGTTGTGATCACATCACTACGATTCCCGTCAGTGCCCACATTGCTCCCCGTCTCAACAGCGTCGCACGAGACCTCTACATACTTCAGACCTCTGTTCATGTCAATCTTGTTTGGACTGTCATGCCACTTAGCATCTGGCGCAATTCCTGCGTCCTTCGCGAAACCAAGCAAAAGCCCAATGTCACCTAGCCTAAGTTCGTATACAGTGGTGGCACCAAACCTCAAAGGCAGAACTTTGACCCTACTTTTACCCGTGGCTATCAGTCTCTCCACCACGAAGTCTACATAAACCACCCTGAGCGCGTGTCGTAGAGCTCTAACCAACGAGTCGAAGTCGTAGTAGCCCCCACCCACTCGAGTTGGCCTGGCTATCGACGATGGTCCCCCTGTAGCGGCGACTACGAATTGAATATCGACGTCACTCGCCACATTATCATAGTTCCAAAACACAGTGGCTGTCTTAACTATAATGTGTGGGTTACCACGCGTGGCTACTACATTATAGTCAAAGGTTACAACTTTCTCCACACCTTCAATAAGCACCGTCAACTTTTGAGGGTTGTCGTCTACACGTCGCTTTTCAGTGTAACCACCAGAGTCAAACCCATAGTTTAGACTCATTACTTTAGCGTACGTTTAGCGTTAGCTACTCAAGCGTTGCATACAAATCCAACAATATGTCACCAACATTAACACCACTACCATCTTGGTCAGTCACGTTTAAACACCAGCTGCGTAAAAACACCTTTGTTTATCGACACCTTCGACTCAACGTTGAAGAATTGTTGAACAGAGCTCTTCAGTGGTTGAGTGGTGGTCAATGGCAACTCGACGATAACCTCGCTTTTGCTGCCATTAACAATATTCTCAGGTCTGTTCACGATGCTACAACCCACTTGTACGTACTTCAACCCTTTGTTAACGTTCACAACGTTAGGGCTGACCAAACCACTAGTGGTTATCGTTGTGTTATCGTTGAACCCTAACAGCTCTCCAAATTTAAACAGCTCTAATTGTTGGTCAGTTTTTATCTCACACTTTGAATCGTGTTTGTTGGCTACTAGCTCGACAGCCCCTAATCCCTTCAATTCGTCGGCGATCATTTTAAAAGTGTGGTACCCAGACCCGAAAACGTGTTTGTTGCTGTTGTAACTTATTTCGTCATTCACACCGGTCTCCACATTAACGTAGTCCCAAAAGATGGTCGCTTTTTTTACTAGTAAGTGAGGATCTGAGCCAAACGTCAAAAGTGCCTCTGGTAGAGCCACAGTTTCCGTTGGACCTCTAATCAATACTACAACCCTGACCATATATAATGTAGCATGTGTTATGTGTAACATATGGTATATTATATATGCAGAAAGCCCTTCACGACTACTATGGAAAGTACTACAAACGTGCGATGGCGAGCACATCGAAGGCCACGCACGACGCAAAGGCAGACCTCATCAAAAAGTACCCCCACGCCACTCTAAGCAAATTCGAGTTCTATCCAAATATTTCGCAAGATGGTAAAATCATGAGTGTCGACGTGTATTTCAGAAACAACGACATCCTCAGCACAGACATAACCAGCACAACCTTCAAAAATGATAAGAACATGTGGAAGTGGCTACACAATAGCAAGTTCCCAATAATATGGCAAGGCGGTGGAACTATCCAACCACTACCAAAAGGTTATAAGAACCACTGGGGGCTTTGGGATGGCTATCCAACAGAAAACGTGTTAAATTATCCAGTGAATAACTTCAAAGTCTTTGTTAACCAAAATAGCTACTTTATGTCAAAGCTGCCAACCTCACAAATCACCACGTCAAAGACAAAATCAGAGTGGGATGACAATGAATCTTACTACCGTGTTGTGTTCGCGACGTATTGTGCGAGTTTCTGTTGTGGTGTTTCGTTGCAGCATTTATCAGTGTCACAAGAAGTTCACCCTGTGGTCACAAGTGTGATGAGATTTCATTTGTACTTCACCGTTAGAAGACTTCTCAGAAGAATGGAGGGTGGTGAGACCATGAAATCAATAAGTAGAGAATTTAACGCTTCCGAATTGTATGGCAAGATTTCCAAAATCCCCAGAAAACATTACTACCAGAATAAAGTCCTTAGTGATGGCACAACAGGCGAATCCAGAGTCTACACACTCAACGACACCCATAACGATTATAAACGATACGTCGCGCGACTCTCGGACGGCTTTACCAACATTGGGTTGCAATACCTAAATCAGAGCATAGAAGCCTTTGTGTACTCCACACTTGGTGCGCAAGCGAGAACACGTGTATCAGTCGTTGGTGGTTCTGCAGGAAGTCTAGAAACCCAACAAGAATTCCGAAAGTTGTTTTCTGACAGTGTTGTCAACTACGACGTATCGACATGGATTCTCAACATGAATAAATCGATCAGAGACACCAACGTTGTCCAAAATCTTGCACTGTCGCCAAGTACATGGTTGATGCCAAGTAACCTAGTGATACTCAAGAATAAAATCGCTGGGTACAACAACTTATTAAAGATTGCCACAGAGTCCATGAGATTTGGAGTGAACACCCGCTTGAATGCAACAACACCAACGACTGTGGCTAAAAAAGTCCACCAAGAAAATGTGGTGACTCACTTGGTAGCACCACCAACGACTGTGGCTAAAAAAGTCCACCAAGAAAATGTGGTGACTAACTTGGTAGCACCACCAACGACTGTGGCTAAAAAAGTCCACCAAGAAAATGTGGTGACTAACTTGGTAGTACCACCCGTGAAGAAAACAGTGACCAATCAGAAGGTGCACGCTACCACCACCACAAGTAAGTCAGACACGACAACGTTGGCGATAATCTTAGGGTTCTCAGCAGTCTCTGGCTATCTACTAACCAAATACACCTTGAAGTAGTAATGAGTCTAAACTATGGGTATGAGTCTGACGACCCTCACGGCAAAATACTAAAGAGAACGAAAAGGCATCTGGATGAAGATCCCAAATTAAGTGCGACCGGTGGAAGGATGTCTGGGTTAATAGACATGCAAGGCTCGGCAATAAAAAACGTAGCAGACCCAGTCGATGACTCAGACGCCATCAATAAAAGAACTCTAGAGCAATTGCTATCAGGTTTCCTCAAGAGTCAGTCCTACAACATTGTGCTTGACTTCAACGTTAGCACACACGCCTTGAAAAACGTGGAATTCCACACCAATGGTTCAAACAAAGTGAAAGCTATTGGTGAAACAAGTAAATTAGTGCAAAACAACTCAACCTATGGTCCTATTGTTGGCATTAGAAGTGTAAGCCAAAGTTTTCTATCCCCTGTGTTAACGCCACTCCCACTTGAGTCAGGTCTCCATTTTAACTGCCCGAGTATGCAATGGTGTGACCTCTCTATTTTTGTTGTGGTGAGGTTGCCTATGAGAACCGCTGGGTCAAATTGGGAGACTATTATATCAAACGACGACGGTCAGTGGGATAAGTTCATAGGGTACAAGACTGGTGTGACTAATGGGCTCGCGTATGGTGGCAGCATCCCAGCAATGGAGAGCATATGCACTATTCCGAGTGGTGTTGACATAAGTAAAACGCATATGATATCAATACACTGGCAAATGAGCAACTCACATGTCAGGGTCAACAACGTTAAGTCAACCGATTCAGACTTCGTAGCGAATATGAAAAAAATAGGCACACCCTATGGAACAATTTTTGGAATACATCGACCAAGAATACCACTCGCACCCTATGCGTACCCATCATTGATAGAATTCTACGGTGTGAAAATCGTGAGTGGTTACATGACGAACCGAGACATCATAATCACGGGTGGAGAAATGATGAAGGAATATGGTGTAAAGTAAATGGGAGCATGTATTTCGAGGCCCCATGAAATATATAAGATAAATAAAACGACTGACCACATGTTCAAAGCTGGTGGATCATTTGGTCGCGGTGACGTTACTCTCGAGCTCCACGCTGAGATTGGTATGAGGTCTAAAAAGACTTACGGCAAACCTATTATGTTACCAGAGTCAGACACTGTGGGAGTGGTAGGAGACGTGACCTAAGTTATAATGGGTTGGCTTAGAAAACTGGTTCGTAACATTAGAAACTTTTTCAGACGACGTAGAAAACTGAGGACTAATAAAACACACCTGATGCATTGGTACACAACAAACCAGATCTATAAAAAACCTAACGCCCACATCGAGTAGTTTTTTCGTGGGAGACTATATAGTGATGACTTCTTCCATAGCACTTCGATTATTCGATTTCGATGGTCACCAAATCACGACGGCTGTGAATAACGGCGACATATGGTTCAAAGCAAAAGAAGTCGCGAGCGCTCTAGGTTACGCTCGACCAAAAGATGCAGTTCACGACCACGTCGAACCTGACTGTAGAATGAAGATGGAGCAGGCCTCGTTTATCAACGAACTTGGGGTCTACTCATTGGCGTTCTCAAGTAAAATGGAGCGTGCGAAACACTTTGGAAGGTGGGTGCACACGGAGGTCTTACCAAGCATTAGAAAGGGTTTAGCTGACGTCGGTCTCAAACACAATCAGTTTAAAATGATCACTGAGTTCGACCTTCACACGAAAGTTGTTGGTTTTCTTAGGAAATATTATCCAGAAGCTATTTTGATAGCCGCTTGTGGTGAGAATCAAGACACCTCAAGTAAAAGAATAAACTCGTGGAAAAAAGGTTACCAACGTGGAACACCTGACTTGATTATTGCTAATGCAAACCGACAGCATAGCGGGCTTGTGATCGAGTTCAAGAACCCAGGTGGCATAGGTAAGACATCTGAAGAGCAAGACTCTCTGCTGCTCAGATATAAGTCCGCTGGGTACCTAACATTGTTGTGCGACTCATACGACGACGCTATTACCACGGTAATAAAATATTTCTTTGACGTTGGGTCTCAGTGTTCCAAGTGTTCTCGTAAATTTAAAAATAAATCGGCGTTAAGTAACCACGAGAGACGCTACTGTAAAGAGACTTTTTAGACAGTGAGTAATAAGTCGAATTAGCACTCGTTCTCGTTGTCGAGACGACGTTTGAAGCGACAACTGCTCTAGCACTTTTTAAAGACGTTTTTTAACTCGATACAAATATCTGCGAAACTTTCTCTCTGTATTTCACAAACCTTCTGCCCACTGTGTGAAAAAATATTTCTATGAGACATTGGACGCTCCATGTGACCAATGTCTAAATTTAAAAAGTGGGGTATCCGAGAACACCCTTAATTTTGCGTGGAAGGATGATGACGTCTGCACACTGCGCGATATTGTTCAGCACCACCGACGAATGATGGTCCTGGATTATATCTCCAATTGAATGGTGCGTCAACAACTGTTCCGTAAGTGTCACGACAAACGACGCAATGCGCTTTTAGAAATGTGATGTCGTCTGCCATTGGGAAGAGTGTGTCGAGTTCACCAAGTCTTTTTAAATGCTCTGTTGTTATGAGACCACAAATAATGACATGAATGCCAGCTTTAATGTATTCGCGAATAACTGACAGATTGGAGTACCAATGGCCTTCGTCAATTCCGATGACGTCGTAGTCAGCTACTTCGGAAGAACTCGGAAGGTTGGTGATTAACTCTGCAGGTAAACTGTCTGATCCAACAACAATGGTCTGACGATGTGTGGAGAACGCGTGGTCGGTTCGCCTAGTGTCACCTGTGTTGTTCATGTAAAGGACTTTGAGCCCTGATTTACTTAACGCGACTAACCTGCGGAGAGTCTCTGTCGTTTTTCCTGCGAACATGGGGCCAATCACGATTTCTAGTTTACCAACTTTCTTCATGGTTACTATACCTTCAGAGAAATATTTTTTATTGTGGTGGTGGAAATCGTTGTTCGTTGTTAAATATCCGCTGGAGCTCTAAGTTTTTAAGATGGGACCTCGAGCTCTCGTGTCTCAAGCGATGCAGTGGGTCGTTGGTGACCACACCGCATGGGTAACAGCTGTACACGTTTTCATCTCTCGCAAAGTGTCTGTGGGCGGGCGAGAGTACGTGGTCCTTGATATCACCCACACCCAGTATCTCATTACACCCCACCTTGCAAACGTGAACGTCGCGGTTTGCGGCGAGCTCTAGCCACGCTTTGGCTTTGGTTGGGCATGGTCTCCACATAAGGGTCGCTAAGAACACTTGGAGGAAATTACCGAGTAATGTAGCTGTGGACTCACAAGGGTTGTTCAAGTAGATATCACTTGCTAACATAAGGTACTTGAATGATGAGTAACACCACACAGGGATTATGCCAGCTAACATATCAGCAAGCTCGTTGGCTCTCTCCTCTCGAAGATCGATCCAAGCGTCGAGAAGATACCTCGTATGGCGGACCTGAGAGCCAAGCCGTCTTGGCGGCCCTTCAGGGTCGGGGTCGAACAGTGTGTACCAGAGGCGTCTCGTAGGGTAGACACACTGATAAAGGCCGTTCTCAGCATGTTGGCAATATCTTCTTCGCTAACCTCTCGGGCTTGAGTCATTATGTTATACTCCCAGAAAAAACCCTAATTTTTTGGTGCGTTTGGTCTGGAACTGTGAGATACCTGTGAGGTCAACTGTGAGACACCTGTGAGGTCGTCTGTGAGTAAGATAACACGTGATAGTGTATTAGATGGTTGAGGACTCGCAGACGGCTGTTGAGGCGAAGATTACGGCTGATGTGAAGAGTGTTAAGGTGAAGGACCCAAAGCGCGTCGCTGCTGGTAAAAAGTTGGCTGAGATATCGAAAGCTGCGAAAGAAAAGAAAATGCGTGAAATGATAGTTAACGAAGAGCAGGGTGGTGAGTGGAGCTATGGTTACATTGTCGGAACACTTGGTGTTATCATTGCCGCTGCTTCGCTATGGTACACGATTAGCAGTGAAAAAGAGACACGGTTAGAACCTGTGAGTACTGCAGCAGCACCCTCATCAGAAAGTCATAGAACTTGTCGTCCAGCGTTAGACACATTTGACTCTTGAACAAAACACACGACAATGTATATGGCTGCGATCGATCGAAAAGAACTCATGAACGAATTGTATGACGCGCTTCTTGTCACGACTGGTGCTGTGGTAGTGAGTATGATTTCGAAAAAGGCTTTGGGAGAACCATTGGGAACACCAGAGACAGTGAGAGGCACAGTGAAACTTGCTGCAGCTGTTGGTGCAGGAACGCTGTTAGTAAAATGGGCGCAATCAAAAAAGTGGATACCGACAGATCCATTCAAATCAACGTAAGTTAATGGTGAGTGTTGTGGCTGGAGGGATTTTTAATGCGATAGCTTTTGCAGGCGCTGGCTTTATGTTTTCGAAGTTTAATCACTCAGGCTATGAAGCTGAGATGAAAAGGCATAACCATGCGTTGGAGCAGTTAGCCAGCGCGAAAGAAGCGTGGTACGAAAATGAAATCGCTAAAAAAGATCAGATTCAACGCTTGCGACAACAGCTCTCTGACGCTAACGCTGACATCAATGACACAAACCACGCGTTGGAAGAACTTAGAAGCGTAATGACCATACAGTACAGCGGTCGAGTGTTCACTGAGAGCCCGAAGATTGCGGATTACTACCAACCGAGCGCGGAAATGAAGGATTATCAATTGTTGTTTGTTGGCGCGCTAGGTTTGGGTAGTGGAATAGCGGTATGGGTACTCACTCGATAAACAAATGTTGGAGTAGTATAAGTGATGGACAAACTTATGAGGCAGATGAGTTATGGCTACACAATCGACGAGATTGCGAGTGAGACGCAAATTGAGTGTGGAGGCGCCTCCAGGCTTTACTACTGCTCGGATTGTGACGTTGTGAAAAACATGACTGGCTGTGGTGGGTACGCGTGTCCAAAGTGTGGCGACATCGAATGGGGTTACACTCAGAGTTATAGTGACATGAGACTCACACGACTAAAAAGCGTTCACAAACGGTCTTGGTGGATGGGAAGGAGACTACGAAACATTGTGAAGGGTGAGCACCTTGAGTTGATAAAAGAGGACTTCTTGAAAGTCGTCAACGCATTGTACTCATGCAATTTGGTAAAGGGTAGAAATGTCAGCAGATATGGATACTACATTATTAGGTTGTGCCATAGAAGACAACTCGAGACACTCGAGAAGGTGACAGACCTTAAAGACGGAAAGGTGAAAGAGAAGTTTGACAACAATCTGTTTGGGGTGGTGTATCCAAAGTTGGGATGGTGCGAAAGTGGCGACAATTATTACGACGAGTGGTTTAGGAAAAAAAACAAGTGTAGTATATAGAAGCCATGGGTGACGTCGCTAGAACTGGTGCAGCTGTTGTAAATCCGCTAACAGGTAGAGCAGTCAATGTTCGTGGGCGAGTCTACAACCAACTTGTTAGAGATGGTGTTTTTAGCGACACAACAAGCGCAAGTACTCTTAACCCGCTGACAAATAGGCGAGTTAACGTTGGTAGTCGGGCGCATAACCGTCTTGTTAGAAATCAGGAGGCACAACCCACAGTCGAAGACCATAGCCCACGGCTGTTGGATCGAGCACTGAGAGGGTTCGCAAGGTCTTATGGAGTTGAGGTGGTTAACGACAGAGACATCAATCAGGTGAACGGTAGTAGAAGCGCTGTCATTAATCTTTTGAGACGTGAACTAGGTGAGACCAACGGAATGAAAGTGGTAGAGACAGTCAAGGTCACTTTTGAGAAAGTCCTAGAGCGTGATAAGACCACATATAAAACTGCCTACTTTAACAGCAAAACGTTTGTCGTCATTAATGAGCATGACATCGAGGGCGTTGCCAATCGTGGGTCGGAACAGATCTTAACGCGGATAGCTGGGTGGTTATCCGAAGGGTCTGGATGGACTATCGACAAAATAGACGCACATTACGTCAATATCGCTATTTACAGACCTTTGCATGGGAGTAGCTACATTGCGTTGCCGAAGGAGCTGCGTAATAGTAAGAAGGGCTTGATAAACGTAAATAATGGGGATGACAACGAGTGTTTTAGATGGTGTCACCTAGCGCATAAGTTTCCTGTTGGAAAACACTCTGACAGAACGTCAAAGTACGTCAGACATGTCAGTGAGCTGAACTACGATGGAATTGACTTCCCAGTCACACTCAAAGATTACAACAAGATCGAAAAGGCTAACGATATTAGCATAAATGTTTTTGGGTATGAAAATAAGCAGTCTTTCCCTTTGTACGTTTCTAAGGAGGTGTACCCTGACCAGATGGACCTATTGTTGATAACTGCCGATAGCAACAAGCATTATGTGTACATTCGCGACTTCAACAAATTCATGTACCGTCAGACAGAGCATAAGGCTAGAAAACACTTTTGTAGATATTGCTTGCAGTGTTTTAGTCGAGCGGACGTGCTTGAAAGTCACATTGAAGTGTGTTTGGTCATCAATGGTAAGCAAGCTATTAAAATGCCGCAAAAAGGTGTGAAAGTGAAATACGAGAATTTTAGTGGACAGCTAAACGTACCATTTGTGGTGTATGCAGACTTCGAGGCTATCACACAGAAGGTGCACACAACAACACCATCAAGCGAGTGTAGCTACACAAACGCTTATCAGAGGCACGTTGACTGTGGTTATGGGTATAAATTAGTTTGTTGCTACGACAACGAGTACAGTAAGCCAGTAAAAGTGTATCGCGGTGAAAATGCAGTTAACAAGTTCATCGGGGAGATGTTAGAAATTGTCGAGTATTGTAAAGAAACATCTGAGAGTCACTTTAACAAAGAAATGACACTGACTGATGACGATAAGAAGAATTTCGACGGGGCTAAAAGTTGTCATATTTGCAGTGTTGAGTACACTGGCGCTGACGTTAGAGTTAGAGACCACTGTCACGTGTCAGGTAAGTACAGAGGGTCCACACATCGTGAGTGTAATGTGAACTTTAAGTTGACTGATAAAATTCCTGTGATCTTTCATAACTTACGCGGCTACGACAGCCATTTCATTATGCAGGAGATTGGCAAGTTTGGTCAAGACATAAATGTGATACCGAACAACATGGAGAAGTACATGGCGTTCATGCTTGGAAAAAACTTGGTGTTCTTGGACAGCTTTCAGTTCATGAGTAGTGGTCTAGACAACTTGGTGAAGAACCTACCAAGAGACGCTTTCAAATACACGTCAGAAGTGTTTCGCGATGAGGGGTTGGCACTTATGACAAGAAAGGGGGTCTATCCCTACGATTATATGGACTCCTTTGAAAAATTCGATGAGCGCGAGTTACCCTCTAAAAAAGACTTTTACAGCATTCTGAATGATGAGCACATTACGGAAGAAATGTACGAGCGCGCCATCGATGTGTGGGACTACTTCGACGTTGAGAGTATGGGTGGGTATCACGACCTGTATTTGAAAAGCGATGTGCTCTTGCTCGCCGACGTTTTCGAGAACTTTAGAAAGACGTGCCATCGCGAGTATAAATTAGACCCTTGCCATTATTTCACATCGCCCGGATTGGCTTGGGATGCTATGTTAAAGATGACTGGAGTGGAACTTGAGTTATTGTCCGACGTTGACATGTTTCAGTTCGTAGAATTAGGCATGCGTGGTGGTGTGAGCTACATATGCAACAGACATGGCGTGGCGAATAATAAGTACATGGAAGGGTATGACAAAGAGCAAGAGTCGAAGTATTTGATGTACCTTGACGCCAACAATTTGTACGGATGGGCAATGAGTCGAAGTCTACCTACGGGCGGCTTCAAGTGGTTGACTGAGAAAGAAATAGAAAAGGTTAATCTACACGACTATCACAACAATAGTAAAAAAGGTTTACTGCTTGAAGTCGACTTGGGGTATCCAGCCCATTTGCATGACCTACACAACGATTACCCGCTGGCTCCTGAGAAGATGGAGATAACCGTTGACATGTTGTCGGAGTACTGCACGAAAATCAAAAATAAGTTTAACGTGAGTGTTGGCGGTGTGAAGAAGTTGGTGACTAATTTGAGGGATAAAAAAAAGTACGTGTGTCACTACGGAAATCTGCAGTTGTACATGGATCTTGGATTGAAAATCAATAAGATTCACAGGGTCCTGCAGTTTGACCAGTCCAAGTGGTTAGGCAAGTACATTGACTTTAACACAGTCAAAAGAACTGCGGCTAAGAACGCTTTTGAGAAGGATTTCTTCAAGTTGATGAACAACAGTGTGTTCGGAAAAACGATGGAAAATTTGAGGAAACGCGTGGACGTAAGATTAGTGACCACTGCGAAGAAATTAGAAAAGCTTGTCTCGAAGCCAACGTTTATGTCTTGCAAAATATTTAGCGAGAACTTAGTTGCTGTCCATAAGGTTAAAGAAACGCTGACACTAAATAGACCCGCATATGTGGGTATGTGCATACTAGACTTGAGTAAAACGCTGATGTACAATTTTCACTACAATTATATTATGAAAAAGTACTCTAGCGACACCTGCAGATTGCACTTCACCGACACTGACAGTCTGTTGTACTCAATCAAAACTGACGACGTTTATTCCAACTTTATGATGGAGTGCGAAAAGTTTGATAATAGCGACTATCCTGCAGACAGCCCATTCTTTTTTAGAGAAAATAAGAAAGTTATTGGGAAGATGAAGGATGAGTGCGCTGGAACACCAATTATTGAGTTCGTCGGGTTGCGCAGTAAAATGTACAGCTATTTGAAAGAGGGTGGGGGGTGGCGGGAAAACCGCTAAAGGTATTAGAAAAAATATAATTAAAAAAGTAATCAGACACGAAGATTACAAAAGCGTGCTACTTGAGCAGAAACAATTGCGACACACAATGAAGGCCATTAGAAGTGCCAAGCATCAGCTCGGTAGTTACGAAATTAATAAAGTGTCGCTGTCCTGCTTTGACGACAAACGATACCTTTTAGAAAATGGTATTGACTCCTACGCGTATGGTCACAAAAACATTGTAGTGAGAGACACCACTGAAAATAGTGAACAAACGGACTAATTCGTAAAATAGTTGGCTATTCGCTAGTCAACGTTGTTAGCCGATCAAAAGAGCACCATTTCGCTATCCATTTGGATATAACGTCACCACTAGAATCAAAATCTAGTGGGTTTTTTTTCGCTCGTGAATTGAGACAACAGTAGTTGCAGTTTGTTAAAAAAATGTGAAAATGTTGAAACGACACTTTCTATTTTTTTTTAAATACGTGAAAATGTTGAAACGACACTTTTTTTTTAAATACGCGAAAAATGTGAAACGACACTTTCTATTTTTTAAAAACATGTGAGAGTATTGAAATGTCATATTAGTGGTGTATAAATCAAGTTTTTGGGGGTTCGCGATTTGGCGATGTTTTGGCGTTTATATTCGCGTTCGACATCGAATGTGCTGTGTGAAAATGCCTGGGCTCGTGCCCCACATTTTTTTTTCTAAAAATAGAAAGTGTCGCTTCGTCATTTTATATTTTTCCAGATATGTGAAAAACGCTTGGGGTCCCACACTCTACTTTTTTTGAAACGACACTTTCTATTTTTTAAAAAACATGTAAAAATATTGAAATGTCACATTGTTAGCGTATAAATCGGGTTTGTGGTCTTATTTGATGCATGTTATAAATTTAGAATTACCGAAACGACATCGAATTTTTGGGGGTTTGGGATTTGGCGTAAATTGGCGATGTTTTGGCGATTATATTCGCGTTCGACATCGAATGTGTAAAAATTGGGCTCGTACCCCCACTCTGTATACTACTACTTCTAATGGTCTTCATTGTGTGTCGCAATTGTTTATTCTCAAGTAACACACTTTTGTAATCTTCATGCTTGATTACCTTTTTAATTATGTTCTTTCTGATACCTTTAGCAGTTTTCCCACCACCTCCATCCTCTTTCAAATAACTGTACATCTTACTACGCAACCCAATGAACTCAATAATTGGCGTCCCAGCGCACTCGTCTTTCATCTTTCCAATAACTTTCTTGTTCTCTTTGAAAGCGAATGGGTTGTCTGCGGGGTAGTCGCTATTGTCAAACTTTTCGCGCTCCATCATAAAGTCAGAATAAACGTCATCAGTTTCGATTGTGTACAACAGACTGTCAGTGTCAGTGAAGTGCAATCTACAGGTGTCGCTAGAGTACTTTTTCATGATATAGTTATAGTGAAAATCGTACATCAACGTTTTACTCAAGTCTAGTATACACATACCCACATAAGCAGGTCGATTTAATGTCAGCGTTTCTTTAACTTTATGGACAGCAACTAAGTTCTCGCTAAATATCTTGCAAGACACAAACGTCGGCTTCGAGACAAGCTTTTTTAATTTCTTCGCAGTGGTCACTAATCTTACGTCCACACGCTTCCTCAAGTTTTCCATTGTTTTCCCAAACACACTGTTGTTCATCAACTTGAAGAAGTCCTTTTGACTGTATTAAAGTCGATGTACTTGCCCAACCACTTGGACTGATCAAACTGTAGGACCCTATGAACCTTTTTGATTTTCAATCCAAGATCCATATACAACTGCAGATTTCTATAGTGACACACATACTTTTCTTTGTCCATCAAATTAGTCACCAGCTTGTTAACACCACCAACACTCACATTAAACTTGTTTTTGATTTTCGTGCAGTACCCCGACAACATGTCAACAGTTATCTCCATCTTCTCAGGAGCCAACGGGTAATCGTTATGTAGGTCATGCAAATGGTCTGGATACTCCAAGTCGACTTCGAGTAGTAAGCCCTTTTTACTATCGTTGTGATAGTCGTATAGATTAACCTTTTTTATTTCTTTCTTAGTCAACCATTTAAAACCACCCGTAGGTAGACTTTGACTCATTGCCCACCCATACAAATTATTGGCATCAAGGTACATCAAATACTTCGACTCTTGCGTTTTATCATACCCCTCCATGTATTTATTATTTGCCACGCCATGTCTGTTGCATATGTAGCTCACACCACCTCGCATACCCAATTCTACAAACTGGAACATGTCAATGTCAGACAATAATCAGACAGTCAAGTTCCACACCAGTCATCTTTAACATCGCGTCCCAAGCCAATCCAGGTGATGTGAAATAGTGACACGGGTCTAGTTTATACTCGCGATGACATGTCTTTCTAAAGTTCTCAAAAACATCAGCGAGCAAAAGCACATCACTTTTCAAATACAGGTCGTGGTACCCACCCATATTTTCAACATCAAAGTAGTCCCACACGTCACAAGCACGCTCATGCATTTCTTCCGTAATGTCTTCATCATTCAGAATATTGTAGAAGTCCTTTTTGGGTGGTAGCTCGCATTCGTTGAATCTATCAAAGGAGTCCATATAATCATAGGGGTAGACCCCCTTTCTTGTCATAAGTGCCAACCCCTCGTCATGAAACACTTCTGACGTGTATTTGAAAGCGTCTCTTGGTAGGTTCTTCACCAAGTTGTCTAGACCACTATACCCATGAACTGAAAGCTGTCCAAGAATACCAAGTTTTTTCCAAGCATGAACGCCATGTACTTCTCCATGTTGTTCGGTATCACATTTATGTCTTGACCAAACTTGCCAATCTCCTGCATAATGAAATGGCTATCGTAACCGCGTAAGTTATGAAAGATCACAGGAATTTTATCAGTTAATTTAAAGTTCACGTTACACTGAGATGTGCGGACCCTCTGTACCTACCTGAGACATGACAGTGGTCTCTCACTCTAACGTCAGCACCAGTGTACTCAACACTACAAATATGGCAACTTTTAGCCTCGTCAAAGTCCTTCTTATCACCATCAGTCAGTATCATCTCTTTGTTAAAGTGACTCTCAGATGTCTTTTTGCAATATTCGACAATTTCTAACATCTCCCCAATGAACTTGTTAACTGCATTTTCACCGCGATACACTTTTACTGGCTTACTATACTCATTGTCGTAACAACAAACCAGTTTATACCCATAACCACAGTCAACGTGCCTCTGATAAGCATTTGTATAGCTACACTTGCTTGATGGTGTTGCTGTGTGCACCTTCTGTGTGATAGTCTCAAAGTGTGCGTACACCACAAATGGTACGTTTAGTTGTCTACTATAATTCTCATATTTCACTTTCATACCTTTTTGCGGCATTTTAATAGCTTGCTTCCCATTAATGATCAAACACACTTCAATATGGCGTTCAAGCACGTCCGCACGACTAAAACACTGCAGGCAATATCTACAAAAGTGCTTTCTCGCCTTATGCCCTGTCTGACGATACATGAATTTGTTGAAATCACGAATATACACATAGTGCTTGCTGCCCTCATCATTAGTTATCAACAATAGGTCCATATGGTCAGGATACGCCTCCTTAGAGACGTGCACAGGGAATGGCTGCTTATTTTCATACCCAAAGACATTAATGCTAATATCGTTAGCCCTTTCAATCCTATTGTAATCTTTGAGTGTGACTGGGAAATCAACTCCATCGTAATTCAGCTCGTTGATGTGACTGGCGTACTTCGACGTTCTATGAGAGTTTTTTCTAACAGGAAACTTATGTGCTAGGTGGCACCATCTAAAGCACTCATTGTCATCCCCATTATTTACATTTATCAAACCCTTATTACTGTTGCACAGCTCCTTTGCCAACGCAATGTAACTACTCCCACTCAAAGGTCTATAAATAGCGATATTAACGTAATGTGCATCTATTTTGTCGATAGTCCATCCAGACCCTTCAGATAACCACCCAGATATCCGCGTCAAAATCTGTTCCGACCCACGATTGGCAACATCCCCAATATCGTGTTCGTTAATGACGACGAACGTTTTGCTGTTAAAGTAGGCAGTTTTATATGTGGTCTTATTGAACCCCAAAGCTTTCTCGAAAGTGATCTTAACTGTCTACCACTTTCATTCCGTTAGTCTCACCCAACTCGCGTCTCAAAAGGTTAATGACAGCGCTTCTAGTTGCGTTTAGTTGGTTGATGTCTCTGGCGTTAACCACCTCGACTCCATAAGACCTTGTGAACCCTCTCAGTGCTCGATCCAACAGCTGTGGACTATGGTCTTCAACTGTAGGTTGCGCTTCCTGATTTCTAACAAGACGGTTATACGTCCGACTACCAACGTTGACTCGCCTGTTTGTCAGCGGATTAACAATAGTCACATTTGTCGGGTCACTAAAAACACCATCTCTAACAAGTTGATTGTAGACTCGCCCATGAATGTTGACTGCTCTACCTGTTAGTGGATTTACAACGGCTGCGTCAGTTCTAACGAGTGTGTTTTCTGTGACGTCGCCCATGGCTTCTATATACTACACTTGTTTTTTTTTCCTAAGCGACTCGTTGTAATACTGATCACTGTTGCCACACCACCCCAACTTTGGATACACCACCCCAAACAGATTGTCGTCAAACTTCTCTTTCGCCTTTCCGCCTCTAAGGTCTGACACCTTCTTGAGTGTCTCGAGTTGTCTTCTATGACACAACCTGGTGATGTAGTATCCATATCTGCTGACGCTTCTACCCTTTATCAACCCATGTGAGTGCAACACATTAACAACTTTCAAGAAGTCCTCTTTTATCAACTCAAGGTGCTCAGACTTCACAACGTTCCGTAGTCTCCTCCCCATCCACCAAGACCGCTTGTGAACGCTTCTCGGTCGCATGAGTCTCATGTCACTACAACTCCGAACGTAACCCCATTCGATGTCACCACACTTTGGACATGCGTACCCGCCGCACTCGGTCATGTTTTTCACAACATTACAATCCAAGCAGTAGTGAAGCCTGAAGATGTCTCCACACTCAATTTGCGTTTCATTCGCAATCTCATCAATTGTCAAACCATAGCTCATCTGTCTCATAAGTTTGTCCATCACTTATAATTAGTAGACATTTTTTTTATCGAACCAATACCCACACTACTATTCCACTACCCAAACCTAGCGCACCAACAAACAACAATTGGTATTCCTTCATCTCCGCACTCGGTTGGTAGTAATCCGCAATCTTCAGACTCTCAGTGAACACTCGACCGCTGTAGTGAATGGTCATTACGCTTCTAAGTTCTTCCAACGCGTGGTTTGTGTCATTGATGTCAGCATTAGCGTCTGAGAGCTGTTGTCGCAAGCGCTGAATCTGATCTTTTTTAGCGACCTCATTTTCATACCACACTTCTTTCGATTTTGCTAACTGTTCCAACGCATGGTTGTGTCTCTTCATCTCAGCTTCGTAGCCTGTGTGATTAAACTTCGAGAACATAGAGCCAGCGCCTGCGAAAGCCACTGCATTAAAAATCCCCCCAGCCACAACACTCACCATTAACTTACATTGATTTAAATGGATCTGTCGGTATCCACTTTTTCGATTGCGTCCATTTTACTAACAGCGTTCCTGCACCAACAGCTGCAGCAAGTTTCACTGTGCCTTTCACAGTCTCTGGTGTTCCCAATGGTTCCCCCAAAGCCTTTTTCGAAATCATACTCACTACCACAGCATGCACCAGTCGTAACAAGTAGCGCGTCGTACAATTCGTTCATGAGTTCTTTTCGATCGATCGTAGCTATGAGTTCTTTTCGATCGATCGATCGTAGATACTCAGAACTCGTCGAGTACGTGCTGGCCTTTCTACAAGATTAAAATTCGACCGAATTTCTGCCTTGGTTTCCTACCGGAAAACGGTCAAGAAAAAGAAGTATTCAACGAGAGAAGTCAACTTGAATAATTTAACTATCTCTTCCATTCCACCGACCGCAATTATTAACAACAATGGTGTTAATAGATCTACAAGAAGCCTATGTAGTGGTCAAGCTATAAAAACAATCATATCTTCTAGACGACGTCGAAATAAGACTTTAACGCAAAATCATGGTGTAAATCGCTCAAACCTATTGAATATCCATGAACAACAGAAGCTCACAACAGAAACTCGAAATGCATCAAATCTAACCAATGCACGCTCGCAAAATGTCTTCGTTCCATCAATTATGTTGTCGAATGTAATGTCTTTGGCACCAAAAATAGACGAAGTTCGAGCGGTAATTGGAAATGCAAATCTAGAAGTTATTTGTATTACAGAGTCATGGCTCCGTGACCACATCCAAGACAACGTTGTGGCGATCTCCGGATATAATTTAACCCGAAGAGATAGAATCGACGGACAGCACGGTGGTGTCTGTGTATACGTACGGAAAAACATAAAATTTGAGATCCCACACGATCTAATGAATTCCGACTTCGAGGTAATATGGTTGGCTCTTAGACCGTCGCGACTTCCAAGGGGCATGTCAAATATCATCTTAGGCAATGTTTACCATCCGCCCAGCGCAAATGATTCGTCGATCAAAAACTACTAATAGCGGCTTACTTTTGACGGGCGACTATAACAATCTAGATACACGCAATCTAAGAAGCGGGTTTAAACTAAAGCAGATTGTGAAATTCGCTACGCGTGGTCGAAATACTTTAGACTTAATCTTAACTAATATGCAAGATTACTATAGAGCTCCTGTTGAACGCTCGCCGTTTGGTCTGTCAGACCACGCCACCATTGAAGTACATCCCATCACGCGTTCTCAGCTCCCCAAATCAAAATTCTATATCAAATCTAGAGATCTACGGCCAACTAAGCGTTTAGCGATGAGGACATACTTAGAGGAAGTAGATGTTAAAACCCTGATTAATAGTAACTACTCGTGTGTTGATAAGGTCAAGACCTTACAGTCAATAGTCAACACTGGCTTAGACATTCTCCTCCCCCTAAAGTCAAAGAAGGTTCTTTCGAACGAACCTCCCTGGATCAACCAATCACTTAAAAGTTTGATTCATAGACGACAATTAGCACTGACCCAGGGTGACTTAGAGAATTTTCGATCGCTTAGAAACCAAGTAAATCGGGAAACAAAGGCATGTCGAGCCAAGTACTACAAGGTCAAGGTGGAACACCTAAAAGACTGCAGCCCCGCTGTTTGGTGGAAAGAAGTGAAAAAGATTAGTGGCATGTCAGCGCCCACAAAGAAACGCGAGGATTCTATGACTATACTACATCATATAGACTGTGGGACTGGACCCATGCCACCTAATCCCGAAGTCCTCGCTTACACAATCAATCAGGCGTTCCTTGCTCCTATGAAGATCTTCAGTCCCTTGTTACCTAGTGACACCCAAGCAATGAGCAGCCCTGACAGTGCTATCCAGATCTCAGAAATGTCTGTCATGAAAAAACTTACAGCCTTAAATCCAGCTAAAGCTACCGGACCTGATGGAATTCCTGGTTGGGTTTTAAAAGAGAACGCAGACCTGTTAGCAGCTCCAGTAGCTGATATTCTTAATAGCTCATACAGAGAAGCCATTCTACCTAGGTCTTGGAAAGATGCTGACATCATTCCAATACCCAAAAAGAAACCAGTATACGACGTCAACAAACATCTCCGGCCGATATCATTAACACCAATATTATCTAAACTCGCTGAGGACTATGTGGTGGACATGTTTGTCAAACCAGCAGTACTAAAAAAAGTTGACTAACCAATTTGGTACAGTCCCTGGCTCAAGCACCACCCATGCACTCATTACTATGCTCCATACATGGAATAGTTCCACCGATGGCAACGGAGCAACCGTTAGAACAGTACTATTTGATTTCAAAAAAGCATTTGATCTTATTGATCATCATATATTACTTAGGAAATTAAGGGACTACGATCTACCCGAAAGGATTATTGATTGGATAACGGACTTTTTGACTTGTCGAAGACAACGTGTAAAACTCAGCCAAGATTGTTACTCTGAGTGGGCATATATTCCATCAGGAGTACCTCAGGGAACAAAACTCGGACCCTGGCTGTTCACAATAATGATAAATGATCTTGACGTTCCTGACACCACAATGTGGAAGTACGTTGACGACACCACCATCACTGAGACTGTAACTAAGGGTGAGACTAGCCTCATTCAAGGCGCAGTAGATACTTTAGTTAATAAGACCCAGGCAGATAGTTTTCAGCTAAACGAAGCCAAATGCAAAGAACTGCGGATCAGCTTCAGCAAATCAAAGTCTAATTTTGATCCCATTACAGTTAATGGAAATAACCTAGAAACAGTTGAAAATGCCAAAATCTTGGGTATAAACATTTCTAGTAATCTCAAGTGGAACTTTCATATTTCTGAGATCATCAAGAAAGCGAGGAAGAGATTATACTTCCTAGCTCAACTTAAAAGAGCCCAGATAAACAGTGGTGAACTAATTCAGTTTTACAGAACTTGTATTAGGCCCTTAACTGAATACGCATGCCCCGTATTCCACAATAGCTTACCCGACTATTTATCTGTCGAATTAGAAACAATTCAGAAGCGTGCCATGCGCATTATTTTCCCCTGGCAATCATATGACGAGGTGCTAACACATACTGGACTCCAACCTCTGCAAGACCGACGCGAACACTTGACGAGTAAGTTATTTCAGGATATTATGTCAAATGAAAAACATAAACTGCGAAGCCTTTTGCCGCCGAGAATCAACACCAGAGTGTTAAGGAAGAATCGCACTTTTAGTTTAAATTTTCGTACCAATAGATTTAAAAATAGTTTTATAATATCTAATGCAATCAAGGTCTAGATTTTTAACACTTGTTATACAGTTGTATCATTTTAAAATTGTATTTTAAACTGTAAGATATGACGTAATTCAGCCTATTGGCTGCAAAGTCTTTATCAATAAACCATCTATCTATCTATCTATATATACATTGTCGTGTGTTTTGTTCAAGAGTCAAATGTGTCGAGTGTTGGACGACGAGTTCTATGGCTTTCTGCAGTACTCACAGGTTCTAATTGTGTTTCTTTCTCACTGCTAATTGTGTACCATAGCGAAGCACCAGCAATGATAACACCAAGTGTTCCGACAATGTAACCCCTGTAGCTCCACTCACTACCCTGTTCTTCGTTGACTATCATTTCACGCATTTTCTTTTCTTTCGCAGCTTTCGATATCTCAGCCAACTTCTTACCAGCGGCAACGCGCTTTGGGTGCTTCACCTTAACACTTTTCACATCAGCCGTGATCTTCGCATCAACAGCCGTCTGTGAGTCTTCAGCCATCTAATACACTATCACGTGTTATCTTACTCACAGTTGACCTCACAGGTGTCTCACAGTTAACCTCACAGGTATCTCACAATCCCAAACCAAACGCACTAAAAATTAGGCTTTTTCTCTGAGAGTATAGTATAATGACTCACACCGAGAGCGAGGCAGAGCTTGCAGACATGCGGAGAAACGACTTTATCCATGTGTCTACCCCACAAGACACCTCTGGACCTAACGTCTTAAAAGAGTACTCGTCAATCTTCGCATTGCGCGACCCCTATTGCAAAAACGAAGAGGTGTCAAGACGATTTAGCTCTCAGCTTCTTGTTACAGAGTACACTCATGGATGGTGGGTCAATCTTCAAGAAGATAGAGCCAACGGTATGATTAAAGCGTTAGTTAGCAAGATCCCTGTGGAGTGCTACTTACCATTCAAACACCTTGTGTTAGCAAGTAGTGACTACCTCAGCGACCCTTGTGAGCTCACCGCCACGCTACTTGGTAACTATCTCGAAGTGTTCTTAGCGAGTCTTCTATGGAAACCGAGTCCAACCAAACTCAAAGCGTGGCTTGAGCTCGCCGCAAACCGCGACGTTAACGTTTGCAAGGTGGGGTGTCATGAAATAGTGGGCGCGGTCGACATCGACGAACACATAATGTCATCTACCCACCGGTATTTTTCGTATGGCTCCACAATGTATACCTGTTACCCGTGCGGTATGACCACCAATAGCCCAATGCGCCGCTCAAGACACGAGAGCTCGAAGTCTCATCTTGAAAACTTATGGCTTCAGCGGATGGTTAGGGCTGAGCGATGGTTACCACAATAAAAATATCTCTGAGGGTATAGTAACCATGACAGAGAAAGTTGGTAAACTAGAAATCGTGATTGGTCCCATGTTCGCAGGAAAAACGACAGAGACTCTCCGTAGGTTAGTCGCGTTAAGTAAATCAGGGCTCAAAGTCCTTTACATGAACAACGCTGGTGACACCAGACGAACTAACCACACGTTCTCCACACATCGTCAGACCATTGTCGTTGGATCAGACAGTTTACCTGCAAAGCTAATCACCAACCTTCCAAGTTCTTCCAAACTAACTGATTATGATGTCATTGGTATTGATGAAGGCCATTGGTACTCTGATCTATCAGTTATTCGCGACTACATCAAAGCTAGCATTCACGTCATTATTTGTGGTCTCATAACAACAGAACACTTACAAAGACTTGGTGAACTTGACACGCTCTTCCCAATAGCAGACGACATCACACATTTAAAAGCGTATTGCGCTGTTTGTCGCGACATTGATGGAACAACTGTTGAAGCGTCATTCAATTGGAGATACAATCCAGGACCATCATTTGTTGGTGGTGCTGAACAATACAAAGCATGAGTGTGTAGACGTCATCATCCTTCCACATAAAATTAAGGACGCTCTCAGCGCGTCTCACTTTTTAAATTTAGACACTGGACATATGAAGCGCCCAATGTCATAGAGACAACCATTTTCACACGCATAGACATTAGAAGCATTGAAGCTAGTAATGTCACACACATAAAATTAGTCGCACACCACACAGTGTGTACGTCTCTCGTGGTTACTCAACGCTGCTTTATTTTTAAATTTACGAATACACTGGGAACATTGAAACCCAATGTCAAATAAATATTTTATTATCGTGGTAATAGCGTCGTCGTACGAGTCGCACAACAATGTTAGATAACCAGCGGATTTGTATCTGACTAGCAGAAAGTCTTGCTCTTTGGATGTCTTACCTGTACCACCTGGGTTCTTAAACTCAATCACAAGCCCGACGCGCTGTCGGTTTGCATTGGCAATAATCAAATCAGGTGTTCCACGTTGGTAACCTTTTTTCCACGAATTTATTCTTTTACTTGAAGTGTCTTGATTTTCACCACAAGCAGCTATCAAAATAGCTTCTGGATAGTGTTTCCTAAGAAAACCAACGACTTTCGTGTGAAGATCGAACTCAGTGATCATCTTGAACTGGTTGTGTTTAAGATCGACGTCAGCTACAGTCTTTCTAATACTTGGTAAGACTTCTGAGTGCACCCACTTTCTAAAGTGTCTCGCACGTTCCATTTTACTTGAGAACGCCAACGAGTAGACCCCAAGTTCGTTGATAAACAGAGCCTGTGGACTTGTCATAGACGCTAAATCACCACCTTTTATTTTACAGTCAGATTCGACGTGGTCATGCACTGCGTCTTTTGGTCGAGCGTAACCTAGAGTGCTTGCGACGTCTTTCGCTTTGAACCACACATCACCATTGCTCATAACCGTTGTGATTTGATGACTGTCAAATTCGTGAAGTGTGGTCATTACTATACCTCCATAAAAACACTACACAGTGGTGTGACGCGCCTCTCCGTCGTTGGGGTCTTTATAGATTTGGTTTGTTGTGTACCAACGCATCAGATGTGTTTTAGCACTCGATTTGTTCTTCGGTTTACTACGCCGTCTGAAAAAGTTTCTCACACTACGAACCAGCTTTCTGAACCAACCCATTATAACATAGGATGTATCATCAGTGCGTGTTTTTATGGTGTTGATGGTGTTTATTATGTCATCTGGTTCTTCCGGTGGTAATAAAATAGGTTTACCATAAGTTTTTCTCGACCTCATACCAATTTCAGCATGGAGCTCAAGACTCACATCACCACGACCAAATGACCCACCAGCCTTGAACATATATGATCAGTTGTCTTATTTATTTTATATATTTCACGAGGTCTCGAAACACACGCTCCCATCTACTTTATACCATATTCCTTCATCATTTTTCCACCCATGATTATGATGTCTCGGTTCGTCATGTAACCACTCACGATTTTCACACCGTAGAATTCTATCAATGATGGGTATGCGTAAGGTGCGAGTGGTATTCTTGGTCGGTGTATTCCAAAAATTGTTCCATAGGGTGTGCCTATCTTTTTCATATTCGCTACGAAGTCTGAATCGGTTGACTTGATGTTGTTGACCCTGACATGTGAGTTGCTCATTTGCCAGTGTATTGATATCATATGCATTTTGGTGAGGTCAACGCTACTTGGAATAGTGCATATGTTCTCCATTGCTGGGATGCTGCCACCATACGCGAGTCCATTAGTCATACCAGTCTTGTACCCTATGAACTTATCCCACTGACCGTCGTCGTTTGATATAATTGTCTCCCAATTTGACCCTGTGGTTCTCATAGGTAGCCGCACTACAACAAAAATGGAAAGATCACACCATTGCATACTGGGGCAGTTAAAGTGAAGGCCTGATTCAAGTGGGAGTGGTGTTAACTCGGAGGATAGAAAACTATGACCTGCACCGTTAACGCCAATAATAGGGCCATAGGTTGGGTTGTTTTGCACTAATTTACTTGTTTCACCAATGGCTTTCACTTTGTTTGAACCATTGGTGTGAAATTCCACGTTTTTCAAGGCGTGTGTGCTAACGTTGAAGTCGAGCACAACATTATAGGACTGACTCTTTAGGTAGCCTGATAGCAATTGCTCTAGAGTTCTTTTGTTTGTGGCGTCTGAGTCATCGACTGGGTCTGTTACGTTTTTTATTGCTGAGCCTTGCATGTCTATTAGTCCGGACATCCTTCCACCGGTCGCGCTTAATTTTGGATCTTCGTCCAGATGCCTTTTCGTTCTCTTTAGTATTTTATCGTGAGGGTCGCCAGACTCATACCCATAGTTTAGACTCATTACTACCTCAAGCTGTATTTGCTCACTAGATAGCCAGAGACTGCTGAGAACCCTAACACTATCGCTAGCGTTGTCGTGTCTGACTTACTTATGGTGGTCTGTGCCTTCTGATTGGTCACTGTTTTCTGTGGTGCGACTACCAAGTGAGTCACCACATTTTCTTGGTGAACTTTTTTAGCCACAGTCGTTGGTGTCATCGCATTCAAGCGAGTGTTCACTCCAAATCTCATGGACTCCGTGGCAATCTTTAATAAGTTGTTGTACTAAGCGATTTTGTTCTTGAGTATCACCACATTACTTGGCATTATAACCATGTAGACGGCGACACTGCAAGATTTTGGACAACGTTGGTGTCTCTAATCGATTTATTCATGTTGAGAATCCATGTCGATACGTCGTAGTTGATAACACTGTCAGCGAACAACTTGCGGAATTCTTGTTGGGTTTCTAAACTTCCTGCAGAACCACCAACGACTGACACACGTGTTCTCGCTTGCGCACCAAGTGTGGAGTACACAAAGGCTTCTATGCTTTGGTTTAGATATTGCAGTCCAATGTTGGTGAAGCCGTCTGACAATCGCGCGACGTATCGTTTATAATCGTTCTGAACGTCGTTGAGTGCATGTGTAGACTCTGGATTCGCCTAAAGTGCCATCGCTCAGGACTTTACTCTGGTAGTAATGTTTTTTGGGGATCTTAGAAATCTTACCATACAATTCGGAAGCGTTGAATTCTCTACTTATTGATTTCATGGTCTCACCACCCTCCATTCTTCTGAGAAGTCTCCTAATGGTGAAGTACACATGAAACCTCATCACACTTGTGACCACGGGGTGAACTTCTTGTGACACTGATAGATGTTGCAGTGAGACTCCACAACAGAAACTCGCACAATACGTCGCAAACACAACACGATAGTAAGATTCGTTGTCGTCCCACTCTGACATGGTCTTTGACGTAGTGATTTGTAAGACTGGCAGCTTTGACATGAAGTAGCTATTTTGATTAACAAAGACTTTGAAGTTATTCACTGGATAATTTAACACGTTTTCCGTTGGATAACCATCCCAAAGTCCCCAGTGGTTCTTATGACCTTTTGGTATAGTGGTTGGATAGTTCCACCGCCTTGCCATATTATTGGGAACTTACTATTGTGTAGCCACTTCCACATGTTCCTATCATTTTTGAAGGTTGTGCTGGTTATGTTTGTGCTAAGGATGTCGTTGTTTTTGAAGTATACGTCAACATTTAATACCTCACCGTCTTGTGAAATATTTGGATCGAACTCGAATTTGCTTAAAGTAGCGTGGGGGTACCTTTTGATGAGGTCTGCCTTTGCGTCGTGTGTAGCCTTCGATGTGTTCGCCATCGCACGTTCGTAGTACTTTCCATAGTAGTCGTGAAGGGCTTTCTGCATATATAATGTACCGTATACAATGCGAAAGTTGACGGTATTCATTGAAGGCGCAGAAAAAGTGGTGTCCTTTGACAATAGTGTGATGATCACGCACGATAACCCATACATTATGGTCAAGACAGCTACTGTGTTTTGGGACTACGACAACGTACTGGCAAACACAATCGACTTTTCCCTCGGTAGTCTCTTGCGGTTCTCAGTGCCTCAGGGACACTACAACGTCAACGCGTTGGTTGAGTACATGAAGCTCCAGGTCTCCGACATAAGACCAAGCGTGCCAAGTCTTGAGATAGAGAAAATCCCATCTGGTGGATGTAGAGTAAAGACTGTAGCCCCGTTTAGATTGCTGGGGGTTGGACCCCTTCTTGGCTTTGCAGAGAACACGTTAATCCAAGGGAAGGAGTGGCACGTCAGCCCAAACAAGGTCGATATGTACAGAGGTCTGAAGTACATAGAAATCTCATGTGACATTGTTGAGACGGAGAGTAATGTAGGTATTGATGGGAAGCGTAGCAATGTGATCACAACGTTGCCAATACCCACCGAACAGTCTTTGAAGGGGTCAGTGCAACGCCACGTGGACATCGAGTCCAAGGTGAGTATTAAAAAAGGTGTTTACCATAGTGTGACGTTTCGCGTCAAACCAAATAACGACGATCTTAAAATTGGCGCGGTGCTATTGGAACTGTATGTAGTGTGAATTATATGGAACTTGGTGTGGAGACAGAACAAGGGTTGAGAGACATTTATTATAATCCTAAGACAGGATTCAGTGGTGAAGAGAGGTTGTATCAAAGTGCATTGGGAGACGGATTGAAAGTAACTAGAAAAACAGTGAAAGAATGGTTGACAGCGCAGGACACTTACACTAGGTACAAACCTATTGTGAGAAGACATAAGTTCCGTGCGACCTTCGTTGATTACCTTGGTGAAGAACTCCAGATGGACTTGGTGGACATGAGTAAGTACTCAAAACAGAACAAAGGGTATTATTGGATATTGACAGGTATTGAAATATTGAGTAGATACGCTTTTGGCATTGCGGTTTATAGAAAAGACACTAAGAACATGACTAAGGCTGTTGGAAAGTTGTTGAATGACTTTAAAGATCGTTTTGGAACCACGCCTAAGTTAGCTCAATTTGATGATGGACTTGAGTTCTACAACGTTGGGGTGAAGAGTTTGTTGAAAGACCATGGTGTTGAATATTTCAGCACTAAGAAGGCCGCTGTTGTTGAGCGTTTTAATAGAAGTCTCAAGAGCATTATGTGGAAGTACTTTTACGCTCGTGGAACGTACAAATGGATTGACGTTTTGAGTGAATTTGTGGACAATTACAATAGCAATGTGAATCGAAGCATTATGATGAAGCCAAAGGATGTCAATAAGTCAAATGAAGGCGAAGTTTGGACCACTTTGTTTGGTCACCAATTTGCGGGCAACCCATTGCCGAAGTTCAAGGTTGGTGAATCGGTGAGAATTAGTAAATACAAGAGCGTGTTCACAAAGGGATATGAAGCCAACTTCACTGAAGAGCTGTTTAAAGTGGTGAAAGTTATTCGTGTGATCCGAATGTGTATGAAATTGAGGACATAAGTGGTGAACAGATTATTGGGAAGTTTTATGAACAGGAACTGTCGCTGGTTAATAAGAAACATGGTGATGACGTGTATAGAGTTGAAAAGGTGTTGAAAAGAAAGAGAGTCAGAGGAAAGAAGATGGTGTTGGTTAAGTGGTTGGGCTATGAAAGCAAACATAATTCGTGGATACTAGAGAGCGATATTCAAAATGTGAGTTAATGTAATATGGCTGAGGGTGGTTTCGACGACTTTGAGATGGAAAGATCTAATGAATACAAAGATGTCACTGGCGATGAACTAAAGTATAGTCTCGAAAAAGCCACTCAAGATCGCAAACTAGCTCGGGGCGATACAAACGTCACAGTCGACGAGAGAATTAGACTAATTAAAGTGGAGAGTGGACTGAGGCGCGAACGTAATGTAAGATTTCATCGAAAGCTATAGGGGGGTTTTTTAGTGATCTTAAAACGTGGGCTAATGACAACGCAAGAGATCGTGAAGACGTCGCGAGGAGTGCGCCATTGTTAGACACCACACACGCGGAGTACGTCGACATACCTGGACTAACACCAATCGAGAACCGCGAGTCGAGCGCGCTACTCAACCCAAGCGAGAGTGTGTTGCGTGAATCAAGAGCAGGCGACAATGGTGCATTGCAAATACAAGCAAACCATTTTCAAGAAGCGATAGACAAAGCGAACGAAAGAATAGCAGAGCTCGCAGTGAAAGATCTCACGACTGCGGAGAACGAAGAGTTCATCAATCTAGTTGAGAGAGTGATTGGATCTAGAAAGGCTAGAGACATGCTTACTGAACAGCGGCAAATAGAAGAGGTTAGAGAGCAACAAGAAGTCGACATTGACAGATTGCAGAAGCTCAAGAAGTGGGCTAGAGAAAATATGGTTGGGTTTAGTGCTTTAGCGATTTCAGTAGCTGCAATTATAACAACTATTATTATAGCTGGTAGGTCTGCTGTTATGAAAGGCGCTATGGCTACGAGGTCATTTGCACAAGCTGTTAAGAATGCGATAATGAAGATGGGTCCATGGGCTGTTGGATTAGCTAACTTAGTTTACGACGCGCTGGTGGTAGGCGCAAAGGGTCTCGCCTGGTTGGCTCAAAATCTGTGGGTATTTGCGGTGGCATTTGCGTGGCTTGCGTACAACTATTTAACTAAAAGCAAACGTGATTCGTGGACGCTAGAAAGCAATATTCAAAATGTGAGCTAATGTAATATGGCTGAAGGTGGGGGAGACTTCGACGAGATCGATATGGAGAACCTTGGTAGAGCCTACACTGATGATCAAATAGATGCCAAACTTGAAAGTGTCACTCAAGCTTACAATTTACTTGACGACAAGTACGTCAACAGTAACATGCCAGACATTGAGCGCGTTGAGTATGAAAAATTGTTTGGGGAAATGACTAGATTGCAGGAAGAGCAAGATAGAAGGTATCGAGAAAAAGAGACGTCATTTATCGACACTGACGATGGTAAAACGGTGACAATAAGGGGAACTAACATAGAAGTCCCAGCGGTAGAGTTTGCTGAACAGGAGTCATATGGTGACGTCAATGACGTAAGTTTCAGTCTAGCTTTTGAAGAGGGGGAAGAAATCGAGAGAAGATTGGGTGAACTAAAAGCGTCCAACAAAGAGTTGACAAAAAATAACATTAAAAGAATCAAGCTAATAAATAATAAAATAGGTGAATTGCACAAAAAAGCACTTGGTCACGACGACGCGTCGAGGGAAATAGTCAACAGGTCACAGGTTACGGACTCGGGGTCTATTCTTTTCAAACCAGTAGGCACACATGGTAAGTATGGAGGACCCAGGCGAATTCTAAAACCTAAAGGAGATGGTTTGATCTACAGTAAAGATGGCAATAGTAAAAGGGCTATTGAGCAGTTCTAAAAGTTAGTTGACCAAATCCCCAAGAGCGCAGAAACAACAGCTGTCACAACAGAAGTAATCCCAGATGACTTCCCAGTAATTGAAACAAAAGTGAACTATGATGACATACCTGGGCTAACACCAAACGAGAACCGCGATCTGAGTGGTGTGGTTAATCCAAGCGATAGTGTGGTGCCTGAGTCAAGAATAGGTGACGATGGTGCGCTGCAAATACAGGCAGACCACTTTCAAGAAGCAAAAGATAAAACATCAGCCAAACTAGACAATGAGGACGACGAGAGCGTTATCTTTGAATTGGAAGAGCGTAATGTAGGGCTTGAAGAGGCGCGAGACAGAACTATTGAGCAGCGACAAATAGAAGAACCTAGAGCGCAGCAAAAGATCGACATTGCCAGGCTACAGAAATTCAAGGAGTGGGCTAAAGAAAACATGGTTGGGTTGAGCGCTGTAGCGATCTCAGTGGCTGGGATTATAACAACTATTATTATAGCTGGTAGGTCTGCTGTTATGAAAGGCGCTATGGCTACGAGGTCATTTGCACAGGCTGTTAAGAACGCGATAATGAAGATGGGTCCATGGGCTGTTGGGTTGGCTAACTTAGTTTACAATGCGTTGATGACAGGCGCAAAGGGTCTCGCCTGGTTGGCTCAAAATCTGTGGGTACTCGCAGTGATATTTGCGTGGTTTGCTTATGACTATTATAAGCTAAAACGGTAGTCTCAGCTTTGAAGGTCTCAGCTTCGAAGATGACAAAACATATGTAAAGTATATGAACGTTACGTCAGCAGAATTGAGTCCTGGTTTTAGACGAGCAACCATGGGTGTCATAAAAGGGACGAGAACGCAACATGTGATCACGTTGAACCCTAATAAAGTCAGTCCTGGTGAGGAACTTTACATTGATGTACCGAAGCTCAAGGTTAGTAGCTGTTTGGTGCCTGGATCGTTGGGCTTAGTGTTCGACTTTAAGAACGCAAACGACAAAAGCTGGTTCTTGAACAATGTGAGCAAGTTGCTTTGTGAGAAGCTTGTTGTAAGACTAGCTGGGGAAACTGTGTATGACAACACTGGGGAAAATTACACTGGTGTTTATCGCGATCTTTGGGAAAGCGTTACTGCACGAGATCAAATGATTGACTATGGTGTTGGTCCTGAGAACTTGAGAAAGCTAATTTCTAAGGACGACAGTGGTGCGACAAGTGGGAACGTCGCTAAAGTTAGTGATGCATTGATGTTTAGTGTGATTGGAACGAAACAGCGGATTAAGCTTGGCAAGATCATGAATGACCACGGGTTGTACGCTCCTTTTAGCATGAACAACAACTTGCAGTATGTGATCACACTTCCAAAGGCCACAGACATCATGGTGGCTCAATCTGGTGGGAGTGTAGGTGGATACACTCTGGAGAACCTCGAGCTTGAGTATGAAACGATCGATAACCAGGAGCTCTCTGATGAAATAACGTCGGGCTATGCAAGTGCAGGTCGTAGTTTGTCATACGAACACGTTACGTTGATGAAAACCACTGAATGGGATAAAGGCACAACCATTGTGAACGAGAATGTTAATCTACCGAGAAAAAGCATGAAGGCGATTGTGTTGCTATTCACGAATAAGGTGCGAACAGACAGTGAGGAGTTTCTTTATCCGAATATCGAGAGTGTTAGAGTCACAATCGAAGGTGTGCCAAATAGCGTGTACTCACAAGGCATTCCGAAATCGAAGTTCTACGCAGAAGCGAAACGACTGTTTGGGCTAGGTGAGGAACACGCTCAGTTCATGACCATACAGAAGTTCTACAAAGATGGTTTTGCGCTAGTCATTGACTTGAGGAGCGTTCAAGATAATCGCAACGTCGCCACTGGCAAGAAAATTGTGAACACACAATCTGGTGTGCTTCTTGAAATCACTAAGAAAGCGACGACTGCAAATGTTATGTGTAGGGTGTTTGTGATGAGTGATGGGTTGGTCAACTTTATGAACAATGGGCTGCAATCAATCCAGTATTAAATCAAACGCAATTTAATGGAGACTCCGTTTAATGCGCTAATTGTTGGGATGACAGCTTGTGGTAAGACACATTATTTACTCAACACACTGGAATCTGAGTATCGCGGTAAGTTTGACTACATTGTGTTGATTTGCCCTATACTTTCGAGTGGAATAAAGCGTATCAAGATTGGAAATATGTACGTGACCCTGATGTGCTAGCGATAGACTGTGCACAGGATAACGTTGACGCTGTTCTCAAGTGTGTAACAAACACTTTTAAAGGCACTAACACTCTGATTGTGTTGGACGACTGTGCGAGTGGGCAGGACGTCAAGAATAGGACTAGTCAATTAGTCAACTTAGCTTTTAGCGCGCGACATTTTATGTTGAGCGTTATTGTCATCACACAACAACTGACGTCAATCGCAAAACCGTATAGAGAAAACATTAGTAAGCTCACTTGTTTTTACTGTCCGAGTAGGAGTGATATGAAGGTTGTTATTGACGATTACCTTGGACACAGCGTCGGCGATTGTGACCGCATTAAAAAATCACAAGTACGCTACACTCGAAATCTCACTGCGCTATCCATACAGTCACGAAGTTGTTACTCCGCAATAAAATATGGGTATAAGTAATAGCGTGATGGTGGAACGCAAAAGTGAAGAAAACCCCACGATTGAGGAATTAGTTGAGGATACTCAAGCCGCTAGCACCTCGACTGTGGAAGACGACATTGACGTTAGGAGAGCCGAACTTATTAGACTGTCTGGTGATGGTGTGGTAAGCCAATCTGAAGCGTACATTAAAAAAGCGTCCGCAAAGGTTATCGATAAGATATGGCGCCAATATGAGTTGAAGAGAATGGAGATTGCAAACGCTTTTCTCACCGACTTGCTAATCAGCAAATTCGCTAGCTTACTGGATGGGTTGAACGCCATTGAGAACCCTGACGAACTAAATGACGAGTTGCAAAAAGACTCGCTACTAAAGAAAGACGTTGAGAGCATTGTCGCGGTTGTGACACCATATGTACCCTTCTTGGGCTTGCTGTCGGGAGGAATCACAACGTCGAAATATGTGTACGATCACCATTTTAGAAGTGCGACAAACGCTGAGAGCAGTGAGCAAACGGACTAATCTATTATTAACAGCTGGTAATAATCTAATTTGTATTACGGGTGGCAATTTTATCACGCGTGAGACACTTTTACGATACATAAATTTGTAAAAGCGTGAAACGACTATTTTCTTAAATACGATTTGACAAATTTGTGAAAATGTTGAAACGGCTATTTTCCTAAATGTGATTTGACAAATTTGTGAAAATGTTGAAACGACTATTTTTTAAATGTGACATAAATTTGTGAAAATGTTGAAACGACACTTTCTATTTTTTTTAAATGTGACGTAAACCTGTGAAAATGTTGAAACGACTATTTTTCTTAAATATGATTTGACAAATTTGTGAAAATGTTGAAACAACACTTTCTATTTTTTTAAATGTGACTGAAATGACACCAAATTAAGCAAAATCGTGATTTGGTATAAATTTGGTATTGTTTCGTGAGTCTCGCGTGTGTTTGACATCAATTGAGTAGAAAACGTGAGGGGTGTTTAGCCTAATTAACGACCGCCATAGTAGTATAGTAAGTGGGGGTTCGAGCTTATTCGATGTTATCCACAGATGTGAATACACCAAAATGACACCAAATTTTGTCGAATCGCGATTTGGCATAAATTTGGTGATGTTTTGGTATTTATATTCATGGCTGACATCGATTGAGCTCGAACCCCCACTTACTATACTACTATATATATATATATATATATATATATATATATATATATATATATATATATATATATATATATATATATATATATATATATATATATATATATATATATATATATATATATATATATATATATATATATAATATATATATATATATATATATATATATATATATATATATATATATATATATATATATATATATATATATATATATATATATATATATACACACACATGAAAGTATACAATGTGCCCTACCGGCTATCACCATAATGGCTTTATGGTAACTGTGGACTTGGGACCCACTATGTACGGCTTATATATATATATATATATATATATATATATATATATATATATATATATATATATATATATATATATATATATATATATATATATATATATATATATATATATATATATATATATATATATATATATATATATATATATATATATATATATATATATATATATATATATATATATATATATATATATATATATATATATATATAGATTTTCGCTTACCTCAAAACTGGTCTGCTACAACTTGTTTCATCTGTAAAAGAATCTTCAGGCAGTGACCTGAAGATTCTTTTACAGATGAAACAAGTTGTAGCAGACCAGTTTTGAGGTAAGCGAAAATCTATTATTTGCTCTAACTATATGTTGTTGAGCACTCTTTGCATTTCGTAGACCAAAACCTACACGTATATATATATATATATATATATATATATATATATATATATATATATATATATATATATATATATATATATATATATATATATATATATATATATATATATATATATATATATATATATATATATATATATATATATATATATATATATATATATATATATATATATATACACCTTTTCACTTTGCTTATATATATATATATATATATATATATATATATACATATATACATACAAATATATGTACAAACTATTCGTGAGAAATGGATCTCTGCCGCGGCGAGATTATCACCGTCGCTTAGGGACCTGGCTTGCGAGGGGATTATGCATTTATTTAGGCGTTTGGCAAAGAGATTTGATCTCAGTTCTGTGTAAACGTTCGTTGGTAATACTGAAATACAGAACAGACTACAGAAGCGGAAAGGTCTTTGTATTTTGACTATAGTACCATTTCAATCAATTTTACTCATTCCTGATTTGCTAATGACATCAGTTAAAACTTAAATTTTTTTACTTAGTAAAAAAATACCTAGTAAAAAATCACATCCGGGATGTTTGGATTTAAATATTTACAAACACCAGTTTTCCCGCTTCGTAGTAAAATTTAGGGGTACATGTATTTAGGAACGCGTAAAATTGATTGAAAACGTATTAAAAGGAAATAACACTTGTTCTCGAAGAATTAATAAAAAATCGCACTTGTGTTTGGCGAAATATTCATTATTCTAGAACCGTGTTATTTCCTATGCTAACAGGGTTGTATTTTAAGATGTAAAAGTAAAGTTAAGAAAATACATCTCACAGGGTTAAGACAAATAATACGAGAAACAGATTCCTACAACTTGTCTCGCAACGATGTTGCGTTGCAAGTTGCTCGCAATGTTGCACGTATTACTACATGCAGACTATCTCATGTAAAGCAGTTCTTTTGAGAACTTAGCAGCTTTCATATTTATTCTTACTATTACTGGGTATGAGATTGACAAGAAGTATTTCTTACCAGTCGCTGCCCGATCCACTCTGGCAAGTAAGGGATACTTGTCCTTGAGTGTATCTGTTCCACTTGTTACGGTTATCTAAAGGTACATAGTCGGAATGTAGAAGGAAGGATATATTGGAGGAAAGAAGGAAGGAAGGGAAACGTCTCTGACTAAGGGCTTCGCTAGAAACGTTACACCTCCTATACGCCTTTCAACAATTGTGGCCCCCAATTGGTCAGTTCATTTCCACCCTAGCAACTGGGAAAGACTGAGATATTTAAATGAGCAAAACAATCTTCGTGATTGAACTTTATACTTGTTTTCTTACAAGTTTCCTAGAGTTTTGGTATGCAGAACGATGGAGGTGTTTTAAATAAACATGAAAAAACGTTATTCTGCATCTTTGTATGCAAAACGTTATCTTAGAGAAGCGTTATTTAATAGCAACGGACTGTGACAAGTGACAACTTGGCATGCGGCTCAGTAAACCCTTGTGAACTTGAAGAGTAATGGATAATGTCTATTTTCCAAACTATTTGCGTCGTTCTTGAAGAATCTGAGTATTCCACTCAATGTTATAACCTCCTTTAGCAGCTTGGGTTTATTGTTGACAAAAACAACCAGAGTTTGAAGAGTTTAAATTACATGTACCACAAATAGCAGAATGTACAATAAAGTTTACCTAACCAAAACTCGTGGAAACTTGCAAGAAAACAAGTATGAACTTCAATCACGGAAATTCAATAATAAATTCATGTTGCTTATTTTCTCAAATTTGACCGAGGCACAGGGCACGACTCGCCCCCGGTTTAAATACCGTAATTAGCCTTGCCCAGTCAGGAGCTTACACAACACTATAGACCTTTTTAATAAGTCTGGCGTCAGCAGCCCTATGACGTAGTTTGCGGTAAATGGAAGCCCCGCACGGCCATTTTGTTTGCTTCATTTTAAAACCACAAGGAAGAAAGTCTCGAAAATGGTAAGTTTTACGTAATTCTCTTGAGGTATACTAAGTACCGAGTTAGGAACCGAGTTAGGAATCGAGTTAGGAATCGAGTTAGGAATCGTGTTAGGAATTTATTTAAAAAAATAAATAAATAATAATAATAAATAATAACAAACAAACAAACAAACAAACAAACAAAACAAATAATAATAAATAAATAATAATAACAGTGTCGTTCGAAATTTAAACGATGAATGTAAATGTCAGAATTGGTGTTGTGTTGGGGATAGCTTCTATTTTGACCATTATCATCAAAATAACACGAATGGGCAATTGATGATTATCATCAAAACAAGACGCCCGCTAGGCGTTAACTTGGGCTACTAATTTTATGGCGCGCATATTGCCTGCGGAGATGGGTATGCATTAGTGGCATGTTAGACAGTTGGAATTAGAAAACCCGCTCACTTGTCTTATATTACCAAGGATAATATTTAATGCATTGATTTCTGTCATCAGGCCACTGAAGGCATTGTGCAGTATCGAAGAAAAATCAGGCGTCTACATGCAGGCTAGCCTCCCAATGCAGAACGCCTGACACGCAGACGAAAACACGGCAATGCTATTTTTCTAATATCTGTTCGATTGAAGGTCTTCGTGTGTCAAAATTCATATAAAAATCAACGGCAAGGTATACGAAACATATCTGTTACGAATTACATCGGTTTAATGGACATAAAAGCATTAAATCATCGGGTATTAAAACGACGAATAGATCTTGAAGCCATATTATGTCCTTTGTCTTTGATTTTAAAGACGAGTCTCGCTTTAATCGCTTACGCATTTTCTCATATAACATCTGATCTTCACATTTTAAGTAGACGAAACCTACAGCGTTCGATTCGCCAGATTCAAGTGATCATTTCGATATAGAATTGATTTAAATCGGACAAAAACAAACGTTACGTTTCATAATGATTAATATTACAAAGTTTCACGGGATAAATGTCAACACACTGATATAATATTATTTCCCTGTCCTTCGGCTGTCCATTCCGTCTTCATGATTGATCTCTCATCATTGTGTTTCTCTCGTCTTGGAGAGAATCTTTGCAATGGTTAAGCGTTTGCGGGTTTACAGGTCTCGGTAAACTTTTCCAACTGCGATTCATTGCCAATAAAATGAAAGTTCGAACTCACTTCAAATATTCGCTCGCATTGCCTTGCAACGACTATATGTTGTCAATTGTCATGTTGACGTTTCGTCCACGGTTCTGCGAGTTCTTTCTTTAATCTCTCATCTGTGTTTCTCTCGTCCAGCTATCCTGGAGAGAATCTTTGCATTTATAGTTTGCGGGTTTACAGGTCTCGTAAATGCTTTTCCGACTGCCATCATTGACAACGTTTTGCAATGCCGGCCTATCGCAGGATGACTGCATTTCTTGCATGTTTCGCAAAGCCTATCGGGAGACGTATTGCAGATTCTCGACATAAATAACACCACGGAAAACAGAGCCCTTTTTAAGACTTGGTGCTACCAGCCCAAGTAATAACGGTGTTCTAGTAATGTCTGAAACCGCTGGGTCAGTTTGTTGGTTTACCCAATAACTCTAAGTCAACACGAGGTTAACTCAAAATTAACTCAAACTCGAACATCCCAAGTTACTATCACGTGATCTTTTCTTCGTGGTCAACAGTGACCCAAGACATATATCAACAATTAACATATACAGTAACTAATAAAGACAAATTTCAACTTCATACCATCAAAATTGACTTAAAAGTAGAAACAATCTTAAGATTAAACACTTTATCGCCTTTTTATAGTTTCAACTTACATTTTTCTAGCGCATAAAGTATTTGACAGGCAATTTGTCAAATCTAGATCTCCACCATTCAGTTTAAGGGGCCGATTACACATGAGCCGAGTTGGCTCGGTTAACCGAGTTGGTCCGGTAAGCCGGGCTGAGATTCATGAAAAATTATGTCACTGCGGAAATATTTCGCTAGCAGTGAGCGAAATGGTGAAGTGGAAAACGGGCTTGAGACAGGCGATGAGTTTTGAGTTGACGACGATGATTCAACCCAAAATTCGCAATTACCTAGCAAATGTTGCTTCACTTGGGCAAAGTTACTGTACGTTAGTTTTACTGCAGTTTTACACTGTTATTTATGCTGATCAAATTGTTGTAAGTATCGTTAATAAAACGATTGTTATTGTCTTGACGGCTAACTCGCGTCACGAAGAGGTTTTGATGCTCTATCTGAGCCATTTCAGCAATATTTATTCAATTATTCACATAATCAAGTAAACAAACGCGCGACAGAACGAGCCAAACAGTTTTTCAGCCCACTTTGCCGGGCTTGAGGAAAAGGAGAAATTTTCAACTCGCTTAACCGAGTTGCCCGGCAAGTCAGCAACCTGCAGGGTCCTGGCAAGGCGGGCCAGTTGCCATGGCTCGGTTGCCATGTAATCGAAATTTTGAAACAAGAGATCAGGGATGATAAATATACGAAGCAGTTATAACCGGGCCAACTCGGTTAACCCCTCGTGTAATTGGCTCCTAAAGGTTTTATAGTTTTCTGATAAACTGTAGAATTTCTTTAATAAATAGCTCCTTTGTTGAGTGGTGGGGATATAAACATATGCGTCAAAATCTTGATTTCGTGAGGAGTTTAATCTGCAAAATCCTGGGACGGTGTATTTTGCAGAACGGCGGAATGGCGGAACGATTAATGCTTCTTGAATATAGATGATGTCCGCCCGCGGATCCCGGTCAAACGGGACAAATTCGGTGAGTCGCGGAGGAGGTCGCGTATATACTGGAACGGTGGTGGGGATGTCGCATGCCACAGGGTTGACGATGTCTGGCGAGGTGGAGTCGAGGTCGGGGTCAGTGGTACTGAGGAAGCTTTCCAGCGGGTCGGCTTCGCCACTCGGTAGGACTGGAAGGAAGGTTCTCAAACTCATTAATAATTCATGATTTATCATAGCCAATCCATGAATTATCATAGCCAATCCATGAACGTATACCGCATCACATGCATGAGTTTTGATACCCAATGAAAACCTGTAGGAAACTTCCTAGTGAACTGGATCACATTTCTTAATCTACATATTAAAATAAAATCGCTATGGGAGCAAATCGCTAAAGGAATACTCGTTTGAGAAGCTAGATCAAACACCCGTTTGTCGTGTTTCATCAGGGGACTCCAAACACTCGAAAACAATAAAAACCTCGGGCTACGCCCTCGGTTTTCATTTGTTTTCTCGTGTTTGGAACCCCTGATGAAACACTCAAACTCGTGTTTGATCTATTACTTCGAAGGTTGGTGGTGCCTCGGTGGGTGACGGAGTTGTTGGAGAGGTTGCCAGACAGATTGGGCATGATGGCGCTGTCGGACTGTTGGGTGGACGACGGGAAACGTGTCGGAAGATGAACTCGGTGTCGGGAAGTAATACAGGGAGGTCGTGGAAGGTCAGGACCAGACGTCTTCGTTGGAGGGTCGGACCAACTTCGGAAGTGCTTTACCCACCTTCGGAAGTCATCGGTGCGTCATCGGAAGTTGTCGGAACAGGTGAGTAGTTCAGAAGGTAGTAAATAGATGGTAGTAAATAGATGGTAGTAAATAGATGGTAGTAAATAGATGGTAGTAAATAGATAGTAGTAAATAGCTCGGAAGGCTCTCGGGAGTCGTCGGATGGGGTCGGAAGGTCTTCGTAGGCCATCTCGAAGCGGTCGGGATCTGTCGGTGGGTCGTTGACATCCATCGACGATCGGTCGGAGGTGGTTGGTGGCGTCTTGCGGCTGGTGCGTGGTTTCGCTGCTGGGATAGTAAGTCAGGGCGACTTCCTCTTTGGCGGACATCCGCTATATAAAGTATTAATCATTCCGCCATTCCGTCATTCCGTCGTTCCGCCATATATTCCGCCGTTCCGCCATTCTGCAAAATACACCGTCCGTTCTGTACCTTGTTCTAACTGTTGTGGGTCAATAAAAATAATGAAATAAATTCGTGCTTTTTAAATATCAAGGACAATGTCATGCTGGTCAGCTGTACAAAACCAATAGAAAAGGCTTTTACTGACTTTTAATATCGATTCCTAACCCGATTCCTAACCCGATTCCTAACTCGATTCCTAACTCGATTCCTAACTCGATTCCTAACTCGGTAGTTAGGGATCCTCAATTCTCTTTAGTTAATGCTAAAAATTAATTCTATGTTTATGATAGTTTATATTATTATTGTTATTTGTTTAAGTCTTACCTTAGTTTAGCTGGTAAACTCGTACATTCATCAACGTACGACCTTTGCTTACTCCTGTTGTTTAGATTTATATGCCCTTTTTCATGTCCTTTTTCTTAAATCTTCAAGTCTCATAAGCGTATATGAACACACTGCCAAGGTGTAAATCATCAGTGAAGTCGATAAATCCGGGTATTAACAGTGAAATGACATTTCCTAAGTTCGCTTCGGACATCGACAGGAAAAGCACGAGGGTTGTTGCGGAAAAGAAGAGACAAAAACAAATACTTCCAGGTGAGTCGATCATTTAGCAACATAGATGCATGAACAAGTATTCTATATTGTATTGTATTATATTGTATTGTATTGTACTTAAAACCGACTTAGTGATGACTGATACTTGGTATTACTTATACTAGAAAAGTTTTTAAGAAAACATACTTTTGTATGTTCACTGTATTGAAAAAAACTAAGGATATCGAGTTTAATCCGTTCTGTAAGAAATATTATTTGAAGCCGACTGTAATGCCAAATATTTTGATTGCTGAAGCCAAGAAAAAAGACTCTAGTTTTCTTTCGTGCAGTGAATTTGTCGTTTGTAGTAGTAATTCGTATTTTTCAAGCAATTCATTATATTTATGTTCGAGATTTTTCAAAGCAATATTATTGGATATATACATTGATTACATGGTCTTCACTGCTGAATATATAGTTATCTTTTGAAATAATTGCAGGTGGCTCATGCAGGTTTTCTTCACATATGTTTAGTGAAATTGCTGCAAGACGGGTTTTACTGCTCGTGGTAATTCTCGTGGTACCAATCTCGCTGATCAGCTGAAACTCGTAACTTTTAAAATGCAGCTATGTATGTTTTCTCACCTGTTTAATATAATTACCAAATGAAAATGTTTGAGGTTAAACACTTTTCGGTGCTAAGTACTATCAGTCATCACTGTCAGTTTTAAGTACAAAACAATACAACATAGCGTACGACTATTATACAAAGCCTTGTTCATGCATCTATGTTGCTAAACGATCGACTCAATTGGAAGTATTTGTTGTTGTCTCTTCTTTTCCGCAACAACCCTCGTGCTTTTCCTGTCGATGTTCGAAGCGAACTGACGAAATGTCATTTTGACTTCACTGATGATTTACACCTTGGCACTGTGTTCATACACGCTTATGAGACTGGAAGATTTAAGAAAAAAGAACAGGAAATGATTGGAAATTATATTTTTTTGTGGCATATAAATCTAAACAACAGGAGTAAGCAAAGGTCGTACGTTGATGAATGTACGAGTTTACCAGCTAAACTAAGGTAAGACTTAAACAAATAACAATGATAATATAAACTATCATAAACATAGAATTAATGTTTAGCATTAACTAAAGAGAATTACGCAAAACTTACCATTTTCGAGGCTTTCTTCCTTGTGGCTTTAAAATGAAGCAAATAAAATGGCCGTGCGGGGCTTCCTTTTACCGCAAACTACGTCATAGGGCTGCTGACGCCAGACTTATTAAAAAGGTCTATATGTATGACCACTTTGTGAAGCGAAAACGCAGCTTTACGGGTCCCCCCCCCGTAATTGTATTTTATTTTTATGTTTTATAGATAACAAGACGCCCGCTAGGCGTTAACTCCGGTTACTTTTGGGCTGGTAGCGTGGCATACTCTATATATAGCAAAGTGAAAAGGTGGTGAACTGCCGAGATTTTTAGTAACGAAATACTGACGTTTTGAGAGGAGCCCGTCTTACTCTGATGAAGGGTCTCTCGCTCGAAACGTACCACCTTTTCACTTTGCTATATATCCAAAACACTGCCTACGCAGAACTCTTTTTTACATCCTAACCCCAATCATAACCCTAATACTCCTACAGTTTCATCCTAACCCCCCTGCGGAATCCATCGATGGTGTTACAGATCATTGATCACAAATCCGAAAAGTTTCAACGTTATCTCGGCCAATATTCAACCGATTTCAATTCTGAAAACAGATTTGGAATTATAGTCCAAATACATAACATGCGTGTCTATTATATTACGAGAACGTGCATACCCTTCGTAAACACCTGTTTATGTACTTAGAAATTAATCGGCAATACGCCCAAAGGGCGCTTCGTCGTAGATTTATATCTCGGTCAATATTTACTCGATTTCAATTCTGAAAACAGATTTGGAATTAGCGAGTCCAAGTATGTATACTTTTGGCATTCATAACTAACTTGGCATTCATTATAGTCTCATTGAAATCGCGGACCAACTCATTTCTAAATAGCTCGTCATCTTTTGGTCTGCCGCGATCAGCGTGTGCAGTTGTAAGCATGGTGAGCGTGTTCACGATCAACACAGTTGTCAGCCACATTGCTGATTAAGTCAGTTACTTTCAAAATCTACCAACAGAGTCAGAGAACGGTTATTGACCCGCAACATGCCTCACGGTTCAAAAAAAGCCTAACGGGAAATATTATTGCGCAATTTTGCAAATTTGTGGAACCCCAGAAATAATAGCAAAAATAAAGAGCCGAATTTAAGACTCGTGCTACCACGGGTAGCTAGAGTAATAAATAATAGAAAACCCAACAAAATATAATTTCATATATGCACTTTAATCAATAGGGATACATACAGCTGAAGGAATGGAAGGAAATGAAATGAAGGAAGGAAGGAAAGAAACGGCAAGGAACGAAATTCCTGGTTGGATCACAGGGTCGACTAAAAAGAACGAAGCGAGCAAACAATTTACCAGTAAGTTCTATCCCGTCTGTACCTTAATAGTTGGGTCATCGATAACCTTCTTCACGTACTTCTCAACTTCCGTTGTACAGGAAAATTCGGGATCAGATGCAGCAATATCGCGACACACAGTCCCTATAAATGAAATGAAAACGGGTATTTGAAAGAACTTTTGAAACTATAAATATTGGGCTTTATAGCTTTCTCGTCTCACTTCGTTCCTGAGATATTCAGATTTGGTTGCTATGTAAATAACACCACTGCTTACGTCACACTGTATAATGACGTATAGAGGAATGACGTTTATCTTTGAGAGCAATTACATTCGAAACGTTGCCTGTTTTGTGTCATGGGATACATAATTATGCGCACATGCACAGTTTCAATTGATTTCGTTTGATAACCTTAATTATACTCCAGACTTTACTGAAGTCATTATACAGTATGACGCAGGTAGTGGTGTGCATAGTAAACAAACCTCCATATCTCAAGAGGGAAGTGAGTTATGAGATAGCTGTAAAGGCCAATCTTTGTAATTTGAAAAGTTCTTTCAAATAAGAGAGTTTCTTCCAAACTTATTTTTCACTTTTCATCCATCTTTCAAAAGTGTACACACCAATATGCGCCGATTGACTTCACTTTTAGCTAAAAGCCAACGGGATAATCCAAAAGGACCTTTCTTGATCCTCGCCATGATCCTATTTTGATCGATTTTATTAGAAATTAATGTAAATACAAACAAATACCGAACTCGAGGACCCATGCCTTCGCGTTGAAATTAAAAATACATAAAGTCATAGACCAACTGCTCGGAATTCACGATGCACCAACACACACGCGCAGCCCCAACCCCATTCTTCCGAACTCCACTGAAACTGCTAACCCTAACCCTAAAAAGACCTTAATATGGAGAATGACATATCGTCCAAAACGTCGTCTATGGCAACACCTAAGTACTCTTACTTAAGTATTTGTCGACATATTGAAGTTCTCATTTCTTTTTCATATTATATCCAGTTCAGCTTTCATATATATTCTTGCATCTAGAAAGGTCCTTTACGGTCATCCATTTTAGCTAACCCCGAACATTGAGTCGCTCAACCCAGTCCTAATTTAGAGATATTTGGTATTCGCATACCTTACACGTTTTGAGTACACCTACTTGATTATTTTGCGTTTGTACTGTATAATTGTTCCAAGCAAACCGCGACACATCCGGGTTTTTTTATAGCGATCGGAAGAATGCGGTTGGTTGGTTCCGTTGGTTTGAAGCTACTGAAAAACCGTCACGTGATTACACTTGTGGACTCGTCTTCTCGTGTAAACACACGGCTCAAGAGTCAAAATGACCAGGAAATGACAGTCAAAATGACCAGGAAATGACAGTCAAAATGACCAGGAAACGAGCGATAAAGCAGTAAGTTTACCAGTTTAATATCAAGGTGCAGGATAGCGAAAGATGCGCAGTTTAATGTCAAGGTGGATAGCGAAAGATGGGAACAATAGTACTTGATAAACGTGGTCAATTAGGGGGAAAATTTATATTCTTGAGACCCAAGGGTGATAGTGTAGAAAGATTATAGTGCAGAAACATAACATCACGTAAGTGGCCAACACCTTCCAACTTCCAATGCTTTGACATAATGCAACATCTTCTGGCCATCCTAAGAAAGTAGATTACAAAAAAGTAGATTACATGTATTCTACACGACATTGATCTAAACTGAAATATCAGATTACCTCTGCTTCTCCTTCATAGTAAATGGACAGACAGTCCACTTTCTTAGCTTTTGTTTCGTCAAAAACAGCCACCTCTATTGGCTAAACGCAAGATTCGAAAAAGACCATTATGGGACAATCTGTAAGAGCATGTAGTGAAACGGCGTATAACGGCAGCGGACGTATTTTCGACTACTGGTCTTACGGAATAATCCATAATCGTATAAAACGTGTTGTGAGTACAGTAATCGGAGCACACTCCCACTCATTAGCATCCCTATGGTCTGTTTGCCGATTGTTGGTAAAAATAGCAAATGACTTTCCTATTGTTACATCTCATTATTATTTGTTATTGGCTGTTTTGTCTTACGCGATTATTTATTCTATAAAAGTCTCACTCAGTTATTATTTCACTTTACGTTTCACTCTCTGACGAAGGGCCTTCGCTGGAAACGTTGGACAACTAACACGCTATTTCGGCAGTACACCAACCAGCAGTCAAAGATAAAATTGTTGTTTAAAAGAAGATGAGATGAAAAGAGACTTCTCATGTTAAACTAAAATCTGAAATAACCCTCATGACGTGAAAAAAGAAAAACGTCCGGCGGTTAAGCCCGAAACTTTGCCTCAATTGTGCGTTTTGTGATACAAGCATGAAATTTGGCAAGTATAGATAGAGTTACTAGTGCTGATGATATTCTGATATAGAGGCAACGCAGATTTCGTCCTGGTTGCCACAAAATCGAGTATTTCTTCCAATTTACCTATTAAAGTACTACCTTATAAAAAAGTTTAAAATCTCAAGTTCACTTTTAGCGAATATCAACTATATCATTAGAAAGTTCGCAAGAAACTATATGAAGGACATTCAAGCGGGTAGGACGATTTTCTTAGCCTATTTTGAGTTATTAACTCTTAAAAATGTGGAAAATGCCGTCAAATGCTACATTTAGCCTTCTGTAACTCAACGAGCTTGGAAAATCGTACAGCCCGCTTGAATGTCCTTCATATAGTTTTTTGCGAACTTTCTCATAATATGGGTGATATTCGCAAAAAGTGAACTTTGAATTTTCACTTTTTTATAAGATAGTACTTTAATAGGTAAATTGGAAGAATAACTCGATTTTGTGGCAACAAGGAAGAAATCTGCGTTGCCTCTATATAAGAAAGTCATCAGCACTAGTAACTCTATCTACTTGCCAAGTTTCATGCTTGTATCACAAAACGCACAATTCACCCCTTAACATGAAGCTGGACTATAAAACGATGAGTGGCGCGAAAAACAATTAACAAAAACAATTCTGCCGTTCGCTCGCCGTATCCGTGGAACATGAAGAACAGCACACATGAAAATTAATCGACATGATTAACCTCCACTACTGAGTCCACGGAAAATTATTGACTCGAGCGGGATTTGAACTCCACCTTCGAGATTTCGGTCCGCTGCTCTATACCAGTTGAGCTACTGCGTCAACTGGGAACAGTTAGCCTGCGAAGCAGACGTTTAGGGATTGGGGGGGGGGCTGGGGTGAGTGCGGATGCAACGCCTGCACGAAAGACCCATGTTTTTGGATTTCTATGTCCACCAGAGGACGCTAAATTCTGATTGGCTAACTCAACTCATTAGTATTCCGGGGTTTCCAGTCAGGAAATAAACTTTTAAAAATGGCGAGAAAAACCGTGTTGGTAGATTATTTTCTTTCGAAAGCTTTAACCTTCAGTTCGTTGCTGGTCGTAGCTTTAAATTAAAACAGGAATTTGGCAAGAGTTTGATTATGGATTTGGTAGATATACCAGACGTTCGTGCGAGCGCGTGATTATCAGTCGGCAGGGGAAGCAGCTATATTATTGTGATTTCTACCTTGTCCTTGTCTTCAGGTGTTTCAGCAATGCTCTCTGGGCCTTCGGAGAATTCATTCGACGTTTCAGAATAAAGAGACTTACGGCTAAACGTATATAAGTGATGGTTTCTACATTGTCTTGCATATGAAATTTCTTGGCCAAATCCCATTCTGGAGTTACGGTGTTTAGTAGTCAGATTTCGCTTCATTCTATCAGGGCTATTAATGTTATCGGTTGGTGGAACATTGCTGTCTCCTTACGCATGTGTTAATAAAGCATTTCTTATTTTTTCTGCCGCAAGACCTACAAACCCGCTCGGAGAATGTTTCACTGCGTAGTAATGCAAAGCCGATTGATTCACAAGCCTCAGCCAGAATCAACTCTGTGCTTCCATGTCTACACGATTGCTTGAATACATTTTCAAATCAAATCTTGTTTCCATCAGATGCAGTCAAGCTTTTTACGGAGTTTCAGACATGGATATTTCACGATTCGACCCGAAGTGAAATGTTTTAATCATTGAGGAAAGCCCGCTAGTCGCTGATTGGTTGTTTTTGACAGTTTTTCATGGGGCGGAAATCCAAAAACATGGGTTTTCGTTAAGGCGTCCCCCCCCCCTCCCCACTTCGCCTTTCCGCTTTCCCCCTCCCCCTAACGCCGCCACGCAGGCTAGAACAATGTGAGCTAATTTTATCCATGTTCCCAGTTGACGCGGTAACTCAAATGGTAGAGCAGCGGACCAGAATCCCGAAGGTGCGAGTTCAAATCCCGCTCGAGTCAACAATTTTCTGTCGACTCAATAGTGTAGGTATGCACACTGTGACACTGTCTCCCACTCTTTAATTCCTCACGAACATCTGTGAACTAGCGTGTTCGGATGTTTGAAAGTGATTGGATATCGAACGAAAAGTCGAAAACATGCGAACAAGTCGAACGAAATCCGACTGCTTGGAAGAGGCAGTCTGCCTGATACATGTATTTCAAATAATTATGATATAAATAGTGTTTCGCTGATTGAGTACGGTACAGTAAAATTAATATATAGGTTAAAAGCCTATAGGGAGAGGTTTTTATTCAACTGTGAAGACCGAGCGCGCAGCGCGAGATCTTTATATTACTGTTGAATAAAAACCGAACCCGTATTAACTTGTTTATATGCTCATCACAACCATATTATTTTCTTTTCCGTAGGTTTTCTACATTAAAAAATACAACTAAGAGTTTGGTGTTATAGTGTGTTTTTCATTAAGAAATATATATGGCTAGATGCGTGTGTGTGTTTAAAATATGAATTATGTTTATTTTCCAATGTTAATTTTAAGTAAGTTGTTTGGAGGTCTTTATTTTTAAGTAAAGACCTGGTATATATATATATACCATATATATATATCATACACTGTATACCATATACCATATACATATATACATATATACATATATACATATATACATATGTATATATGTATATATGTATATATGTATATATGTATATATACATATATACATATATACATATATACATATATACATATATACATATATACAATACATATATACATATATACATATATATAATACATATATACATATATACATATATACATATATACATATATACATATATACATATATACGTATATACGTATATACGTATATACGTATACATGTATATATGTATATATGTATATATGTATATATGTATATATGTATATATGTATATATGTATATATGTATATATGTATAAAAGTAGAGTGCTGCGTAGACAGTGTTTTGAATATATAGCAAAGTGAAAAGGTGGTAAACTGCCAAGAATTTAGTGACGAGATACTGACGTTTCAGAAATTTAGTGACGAGATACTGACGTTTCGAGCGGAGCCCTTCATCAGAGTAAGACTTCATCTTACTCTGATGAAGGGCTCCGCTCGAAACGTCAGTATCTCGTCACTAAATTCTTGGCAGTTTACCACCTTTTCACTTTGCTATATATATGTATATATGTATATATGTATATATGTATATATGTATATATGTATATATGTATTATATGTATATATGTATATATGCATATATGTATATATGTATATATGTATATATGTATATATGTATATATGTATATATGTATATATGTATACATGTATACATGTATACATGTATACATGTATACATGTATACATGTATACATGTATACATGTATACATGTATACATGTATACATGTATACATGTATACATGTATACATGTATACATGTATACATGTATACATGTATACATGTATACATGTATACATATATACATATATACATATATACATATATACATATATACATATATACATATATACATATATACATATATACATATATACATATATATATATAATATATATATATATATATTAATATATATATATATATATATATATATATATATATATATATATATATATATTATATATATATATATATATATATATATATATATATATATATACCCTATTCCCCCGCATATAAGCGCACTGCAGATAAAGGCGCATGCGCTTATATCCGAATATAAGCGCATGCACCTTTAAACCGTCAAAATTTGCGAGTTAGACAGACATGAACAGAATACCTTTTTTAATGATACAAATACTTTTTATGTTTTAAATTATCAACATTGTCTATTATAAACAAGAGGCAGGAGAGGAACCAGGCATGATCGAGATGGAAGAGGATGAACTTGAGGATGAAGAAGACATTGACATTTTGTTTGAGAATTCTGCTGTTATATAAGTTGGAAAGTTTTTTATAAAAATATTAAATTTGCATTTACCGTTTATAATACCATTGATATTTTGCACTATTAAAAAGGATGCGCCAATTCTCGTACCCCATTCACGTAGGTCTGGGTACGAGAGTCGGGTGCGCCTATAAGCCAAATTTGGGTGCGCCTATATTTCCAAAATTGCAGAAAATTCGCTTATAGGCGCTGCGCTTATATGCGGGGTAATAGGGTATATATATATATATATATATATATATATATATATATATATATATATATATATGTACGTATATATATATATATATATACGTATATATATATATATATACGTATATATATATATATATACGTATATATATATATATATACGTATATATATATATATATATATACGTATATATATATATATATACGTATATATATATATATATACGTATATATATATATATATATATACGTATATATACGTATATATATACGTATATATACGTATATATATACGTATATATACGTATATATATACGTATATATACATATATATATACGTATATATACGTATATATATACGTATATATATATATACGTATATATATATATATATATATATATATATATATATATACGTATATATATATATATATACGTGTAGGTTTTGGTCTACGAAATGCAAAGAGTGCTCAACAACATATAGTTAGAGCAAATAATAGATTTTCGCTTACCTCAGACCAGTTTTGAGGTAAGCGAAAATATATATATATATATATATATATATATATATATATATATATATATAGTGGTCTTACTCTGATGAAGGGCTCCGCTCGAAACGTCAGTATCTCGTCACTAAATTCTTGGCAGTTTACCACCTTTTCACTTTGCTATATATATATATATATATATATATATATATATATATATATATATATATATATATATATATATATTATATATATATATATATATATATATATATATATATAATATATATATATATATATAGCAAAGTGAAAAGGTGGTAAACTGCCAAGAATTTAGTGACGAGATACTGACGTTTCGAGCGGAGCCCTTCATCAGAGTAAGACGAGATGAAATGAAATAAATAGGGCTTATATATATGCCAAAAGGGTGTCACAAGTAGAAAGTAGCCAATCAAATGCACGGGAGATAAACAAACTAATAATTAATGAGATGGGAAACGTAAGATCATTTGCTATTTTTAACAGTCGATCAGCAAGCAGACTGAGGGGGCGGGAGAAATGACAGGTCCAATATTCAAGGGGATTAGGCGATAATATTAGCATAAGAAACAAAAAATTTGAAAAGGAATGAAAATGCATACGCGAATAATAAAAAATTAATAATAATAAAGGTTCCAAGCAAACTAAAATAACCAAAAACTTGTAGGAAATTAAATAAAAGAAAAACGTTCGTTAAGACCAAGAGGATGTGTGGTGCCAAGTTTAAAAATGAGACGCTTCTCTTGACGCTTGCGGTTATCGTTGCCACCGGAGATGGGAAGGATGGCACAGACTTTCATGTCTGAAACCAAATGGTTGGAGCTGTTGAAATGGCGGGCTACAGGTTTGTCACCATCATTGATCCTCACGGAACGAAGATGTTCAGCAAACCTGTCTGAAAGACGTCGCCCAGTTTCACCGATGTAGATTTTAGGGCATTTATCGCATGAAATGCAATAAATTATGTTGGTGGACGTGCATGAAAAAGCATGACGGATTGTGTGGTCGAATTTGGGGGCAGTAATAACTGTAGTGGGATTGAGAAAAGCGCATGTGTTACAGCGGGAACGGCCGCAAGAAAATGTTCCCGCTGGTGCCGAGGTATTTTGTTTAAGGGCACTATGTACTAAGGAGTCACGAATGTTTTTATTACGGCGAAAAGATACCAAAGGGTTGTCGGTGAAAATGGCTGACGTCTCAGGATCATTTTGTAAAATGTGAAAATTCCGATTAATAATATTTTTAACTTTAAAATTGAAAGGATGAAATGTTAGAACTAAAGGAATTTTATTGTTTGAAACTCGTTCCAAAGATGGTTCAAGGGCGTCTAAACGGGGGACGAGAAAAGCTTTCTGAACGGCGAGGTCTAAAAGGTTGGTAGGGTAACCACGTTGGACAAAAAAAGATCTCATTTCCATTGATTTGACTTGAAAATCTTGGTCGTCGCTACATAAGCGGCGAAGACGCAAGAATTGAGAGTAAGGGATGGATTGCTTAGTGTGGTTGGGATGAGAGGATGAAAATAGAAGATAACTATGGGAGTCAGTAGGCTTGTACGAGACCGACGTTTTCAGCGAATCACCATTAATCGAAATTAAAATATCAAGGAACGACACAGAGGTCTCGCTGATTTCCCACGTGAACTTCAGAGCAGGATGAAAATCATCAACAAAGTTGATGAACTGCTCTAAAAGGACACGTGAACACGACGCTGTTCCTAAACAGTCATCGATAAATCTTCCGAAAAAATCAGGCAAGGGACCCGTGTATTGTTCAAAGATCTGTTTTTCAACATAACCAACAAATAAATTAGCATAGCTTGGACCCATTTTGGTGCCCATCGCAACAACACTTATTTGTTGATAATGTTCACCATCAAACGAAAAATTGTTAAGGGTAAGCACTAGTTCTGCTAAGCGGAGTAACGTGGTTGTGGAGGGTTCTAAATTAGTGCGCTGATCAAAGAAAAACTTCAGAGCTTCAAGGCCATCACAATGGGGAATGACGGTGTATAAGGACTTGACGTCCATCGTGAAAATAAATTTATCGGAACTACTGAAACGTAACTGGTCGAAAATTTGCAAGGCATGTTTAGTATCTTTGATATAAGAAGGCAACTTCTTAACCAAAGGATACATAACGTTGTCTAGAAAACTGGAAACGAGCTCGGTGGGGCAACTACAAGCGGAAACAATCGGCCTGCCAGGATTGTTAGGTTTATGGATTTTAGGTAGGAAATATATGACAGGCGTTCTGGGGGTTGTTAATATAAGGTTAGATGCAGAGGCAGGCAATTCACCGGCTTGGATGAAATTCTTGATGGTAGTTTTGACGGATTTTTGGTGAGATTGAGTGGGATCGGAATTCAACTTAGTATAAAAGATGGTGTCGCTGAGTTGGACGAAGAGCCTCTTGTCGATACAAGTCCGCTCTCCAGACAACTACAGCGCCACCTTTGTCCGCAGGTTTTATGACAACGTCATTTCGGCATCGTAATGAATTCAAAGCTAGAAGCTCTTCTTTGTTAAGGTTATGAACTTGTTTTCTGCGCGGAGGTTGCAATTTATCAATGTCATGGCGGCATTGTCTTACGAAAAGATCAAGGGAAGAAAAATCACCTTCGGATGGAGACCAAGACGACTTCTTGGGGTTGAGTTCTTCGAAAATATCCTTATTGCTATTGAAAGTGGGCTTATCATGAAAAAAGGCTTTGAGGCGCATGCGGCGGAAGAAAGATTCGGTATCCTCTTTAACTGAAAATAGATCGATGGGCCCGGAGTTGGGAACAAACTTGAGACCTTTCGCAAGAAAAGATCTCTCGGGGTCAGATAATGGCAAATCAGAGGGAATAGTGAAAACTAGACGAGTGACTTCGTTAGAGGAACTAGTGCTTTGGGAGGGATTCGGGGAAGGACCCAGTAATTTGGCCAATTTGGACGCCTTAACGTCTTTAAGAAAAAACATAGAGTCTGGAATTTAGCATGCGAATTTGTTGAACGATAGCGGTAAACAAAATAGGTGGGCAGACCTGGGAGAGAGAGGACTTACATCCCGAGATGTAGTCATCAGTATGTTGTAAATTACTGGACATAGATTTAATAGTGATACGCATCAAACGACGGGAATGACTCGAACAAGCCGCTGATATGTGATGGGAATAACGACGATCGATAGCGGGGAGATTAAAAGACAATAAATCAAAAGAGGATCTAAAACCGTAGGGAATGACCCCCCGATATAAACAACGACTAATAAAAGTAATGTGACTGGAAAAAACGGGTTTTAGATAAAATAAGGTCAAACAAACGTAGAGCATGATTACTGATCGACGGTAAAAAAGGAAGCAAATAACTTACCATTTCGTGACGGAGACTTTGACGAAACTTCTTAAGGTTAGGCATGTCGCAGCGGTATATAGAATATCCGAGAGTAGTAAAAAAGTAGAGTGCTGCGTAGACAGTGTTTTGAATATATAGCAAAGTGAAAAGGTGGTAAACTGCCAAGAATTTAGTGACGAGATACTGACGTTTCGAGCGGAGCCCTTCATCAGAGTAAGACGAGATGAAATGAAATAAATAGGGCTTATATATATGCCAAAAGGGTGTCACAAGTAGAAAGTAGCCAATCAAATGCACGGGAGATAAACAAACTAATAATTAATGAGATGGGAAACGTAAGATCATTTGCTATTTTTAACAGTCGATCAGCAAGCAGACTGAGGGGGCGGGAGAAATGACAGGTCCAATATTCAAGGGGATTAGGCGATAATATTAGCATAAGAAACAAAAAATTTGAAAAGGAATGAAAATGCATACGCGAATAATAAAAAATTAATAATAATAAAGGTTCCAAGCAAACTAAAATAACCAAAAAACTTGTAGGAAATTAAATAAAAGAAAAACGTTCGTTTAAGACCAAGAGGATGTGTGGTGCCAAGTTTAAAAATGAGACGCTTCTCTTGACGCTTGCGGTTATCGTTGCCACCGGAGATGGGAAGGATGGCACAGACTTTCAATGTCTGAAACCAAATGGTTGGAGCTGTTGAAATGGCGGGCTACAGGTTTGTCACCATCATTGATCCTCACGGAACGAAGATGTTCAGCAAACCTGTCTGAAAAGACGTCGCCCAGTTTCACCGATGTAGATTTTAGGGCATTTATCGCATGAAATGCAATAAATTATGTTGGTGGACGTGCATGAAAAAGCATGACGGATTGTGTGGTCGAATTTGGGGGCAGTAATAACTGTAGTGGGATTGAGAAAAGCGCATGTGTTACAGCGGGAACGGCCGCAAGAAAATGTTCCCGCTGGTGCCGAGGTATTTTGTTTAAGGGCACTATGTACTAAGGAGTCACGAATGTTTTTATTACGGCGAAAAGATACCAAAGGGTTGTCGGTGAAAATGGCTGACGTCTCAGGATCATTTTGTAAAATGTGAAAATTCCGATTAATAATATTTTTAACTTTAAAATTGAAAGGATGAAATGTTAGAACTAAAGGAATTTTATTGTTTGAAACTCGTTCCAAAGATGGTTCAAGGGCGTCTAAACGGGGGACGAGAAAAGCTTTCTGAACGGCGAGGTCTAAAAGGTTGGTAGGGTAACCACGTTGGACAAAAAAAGATCTCATTTCCATTGATTTGACTTGAAAATCTTGGTCGTCGCTAAAATATGGTCGTCGCTATATATATATATATATATATATATATATATATATATATATAATAGCAAATGATCTTACGTTTCCCATCTCATTAATTATTAGTTTGTTTATCTCCCGTGCATTTGATTGGCTACTTTCTACTTGTGACACCCTTTTGGCATATATATAAGCCCTATTTATTTCATTTCATCTCGTCTTACTCTGATGAAGGGCTCCGCTCGAAACGTCAGTATCTCGTCACTAAATTCTTGGCAGTTTACCACCTTTTCACTTTGCTATATATTCAAAACACTGTCTACGCAGCACTCTACTTTTTTACTACTCTCGGATATATATATATATATATATATATATATATATATATATATATATATATATATATATATATATATATATATATATATATATATATATATATATATATATATATATATATATATATATATATATATATATATATATATATATATATATATATAATATATATATATATATATATATATATATATATTATATATATATATTTTCGCTTACCTCAAAACTGGTCTGAGGTAAGCGAAAATCTATTATTTGCTCTAACTATATGTTGTTGAGCACTCTTTGCATTTCGTAGACCAAAACCTACACGTATATATATACGTATATATATATATACGTATACATATATATATACGTATATATATATATACGTATATATATATATATATATATATATATATATATATATATATATATATATATATATATAATATATATATATATATATATATATATATATATATATATATATATATATATATATTATATATATATAATATATATATTATATATATATATATATATATATATATATATTATTTGCCCGCTTCAAGAACAATGCATGACTAGAGACATAGTATACAAAGCAACAGTGACAGTAAACATCACAAACGAAATAAAACACTACATTGGTATGACTGCAACCACATTCAAAGAGCGATTGGCCAACCACACTAAATCTTTTCAACATAAAAAGCATGAAAATGACACCGAACTTTCGAAATATATTTGGACATTGAAAGAAAACAATAAAGATTTCAGTATTAATTGGCAAATTCTAAAACATTCTATTTCGTACACAGGAGGATCAAAACGATGCAATTTATGTTTAGAAGAAAAATTTTGTATTTTAAAAGAAAAAAATAAGAATAGTTTACTCAACAAAAGAGCGGAAATAATTTCACAGTGTCGTCATCGTAATAAATTTCGCGTAATCAACGCAAACAAAGCCATGACCTCATGCTTTGTCCCCCACATACGCCCCCACTTTCCGGCAGAAAGCCTATAAATAAGCGGTCATCCCTTTCGATATTGTCACTGCCTGAAGATTCTTTTACAGATGAAACAAGTTGTAGCAGACCAGTTTTGAGGTAAGCGAAAATCTATTATTTGCTCTAACTATATGTTGTTGAGCACTCTTTGCATTTCGTAGACCAAAACCTACACGTATATTTGCACCCGTTTATCGGTTGTGCACTCTTGTTTACGTTATTCATTCCTATCTAACCTTAAAATGCGGCAATTTCGATTTGACTATTCGCTAAAGAATATCCCTATACCATCACAGGACGCTTATTTGAAGAATTTGATTGAAAAAGTGGAAAGTGTATTAAAACGTATGAGATGGAAAGCCAATTTCTTTCTTAAAAACAAAAATAGTGAGAACCAAAAGAACCATTCCGGCCTTGCGTCCAACAAAACACCTCCTTCGATTCCAGATATGAAACCTTTCGAAGACGAACTTATAAAACTAATCGAGAATGTACAATTCCGGCCATATAGGAACCAATTTCAGAAATCTTTGGCTAACGATTTAAAGAAAATTAATACGTCTCCCAACATTTTCATTTTTGCAGACAAAACTCGGAATATTTATGAAACCCCGCCCGACATATACAACAATCTCTTACATGACAACATCACAAAAACATATAAGCATGGATCCGAGGACTCTATAGATGAAATTGACTCAGAACTAAAAGACATTTCGAACAATTTAGGAATCGGCGACAGAATTGAAAAAATGAAAAAACGCGAAGCATTTATATCTTTAAAAGACCACAAAGAAAATTTCGAAAACAACCCAAAATGTCGATTAATTAACCCCGCCAAAAGCGAATCCGGAAAACTAAGCAAAGCAATTTTGGACAAAATTAATTCTAATTTGAGACAAAAACTGAATTTAAATCAATGGAGAAATACAAAACAAGTTATTGAGTGGTTTGGCGATATAAAAGATAAGGACAGACACAGTTTCATTTCATTTGACATTGTCGATTTCTATCCATCTATTTCTGAAAAACTATTGGACCAAGCTCTGTCCTGGGCTTCAAATTTGGCTACTATACCTCAAAACAACATTTCAATAATAAAACACGCTAGAAAATCTCTCCTTTTCAATAGCGGAATTTCATGGATAAAAAAAGATAGCAAGAATTTGTTCGACGTTACCATGGGCAGTTTCGACGGCGCGGAAATTTGTGAGCTCGTAGGCCTTTTCATTTTAAACCACCTAAGTAAGAAATTTGGCAAAGAAAGCATCGGCCTATATAGAGATGACGGTTTGGCTATCATAAAAAGTAAATCAGCACGTTTAGCAGACAAAAACAAGAAAAGATCTCCACAAAATTTTCGAGCAATTTGACCTAAAAATCACCGCCGAATCAAATTTACGTATAGTAAACTTTTTAGATGTAACTTTCGACCTTAACAATGGAAACTATAGGCCCTATAGGAAGCCCAATGACGATCCGCTATACATAAATATGCACTCTAACCATCCACCAAGCATAACAAGGCAACTACCTGCATCAATTAACAAACGCATTAAACTCCTTTCGTCAGATGAGCAAACTTTTCAGGAATCTGCACCCTTATATCAGAACGCGCTTAGGCACAGCAACTTTAATCATGAACTTAGCTACACTCATGATACACCGCAACGACCACGTAGGAATAGGCAACGCAATATCATTTGGTTCAACCCACCATTTAGCAAGAGTGTCAGCACTAACATAGGACGTAATTTCCTTAGCCTAATTGACAAACATTTCCCTCCGCACCACAGCTCCATAAGATTTTTAACAGAAATACAGTTAAAGTAAGTTACAGCTGCATGAACAATGTTAAGTCAATAATCACTAAGCACAATGCACGCATAGCTAGGAACATCAAACCGCAGGATAGGGACGCTACTAATTGCAGTTGTAGAGAGAACACCATTTGCCCGCTTCAAGAACAATGCATGACTAGAGACATAGTATACAAAGCAACAGTGACAGTAAACATCACAAACGAAATAAAACACTACATTGGTATGACTGCAACCACATTCAAAGAGCGATTGGCCAACCACACTAAATCTTTTCAACATAAAAAGCATGAAAATGACACCGAACTTTCGAAATATATTTGGACATTGAAAGAAAACAATAAAGATTTCAGTATTAATTGGCAAATTCTAAAACATTCTATTTCGTACACAGGAGGATCAAAACGATGCAATTTATGTTTAGAAGAAAAATTTTGTATTTTAAAAGAAAAAAATAAGAATAGTTTTACTCAACAAAAGAGCGGAAATAATTTCACAGTGTCGTCATCGTAATAAATTTCGCGTAATCAACGCAAACAAAGCCATGACCTCATGCTTTGTCCCCCACATACGCCCCCACTTTCCGGCAGAAAGCCTATAAATAAGCGGTCATCCCTTTCGATATTGTCACTGCCTGAAGATTCTTTTACAGATGAAACAAGTTGTAGCAGACCAGTTTTGAGGTAAGCGAAAATCTATATATATATATATATATATATATATATATATATATATATATATATATATATATATATATATATATATATATATATATATTATATATATATATATATATATATATATATATATATATATAATATATATATATATATATATATATATATATATATATATATATATATATATATATATATATATATATATATATATATATATATATATATATATATATATATATATATACGTACCTGTATATATATATACGTATATATATATATATATACATACATATATATACGTATATATATATATATATATACGAATTTAAGAACCACCTGAAATCTTTTCGTGACAAACATATCGGAACGAAACCGAACTTTCAAAACACATTTGGAAATTAAAAGAAAAAAACGAAATTTCAGACTGAAATGGTCCATCGTGAAGCGCGCCGCTGCCTACCGAAACGGGGCAAGGAGTTGCCACCTCTGTTTAGAAAAAAACTAATTATCATGAAAGCTGATAAAACTAACGTATTAAATAAAAGAGCAGAACTTTTCTCGAAGTGCTGCCACAAAAACAAATTTTATTTGGAGAACCTTTTCCTGGAAAAATAGACCAAAATAACTTGAACAAAATGACACCTTGACTTTCCGCAAAGATATCATAAAAGAAGAGTTGAAGCGGATCTTATTTCAGTTGCCTGATGATTGCCTAGTGCATGAAACTCTGAGTAGTGACAAACATATCTTTTAGGAAATATTTATATTTATATATATTTATTTATATAAAATATCTTAATTAAAAGGGGTACATACAGTACACAGTGCCATCAATATAATTCATTGTGTTTCAACATATACAAAGCAGTAAACCTCTTCCAAAAGTTGAGCAAACTACTCACTGTATAGAGAGCGAAGAGAGCACCAAGCGCTGACACGGTCCATGCGTTCTCGAAAGAGGTGTTACCAGCAATTGCAAGAACAGGCTTCTTCGTTCCAGCTTTGAGAGCTCTAAACATTTAACAGTCAAAAAAACTTAATTAAAAGATGATGTCTGCACATCAATTGCCCGCAAATACAGTAGCTGACAAGAGTAAGTTCTGTTGCCAAGTAACTGTCTTTTTCACTTTTTTCGCTTGACAATTTTAATAAAGGAATATGAAATAGTTCCCCTGTGATCTGATGAACTGCACGCGGGATATTGGACTGAATAATACTGAATAACGCATCTTGAGGAATTGGTGTTTACGTGTTAGTGCTTGCAATATGTTGCGAATCTTCTCACTTTATCACAAGCCTAATTTCAAGATCTTTATAACAGATCATGCATGGCTTTAGCTACAGTACACATTAACAATGCATAGAACAGCACATATGGCTTAATTAGTATATAGATACAGTATTAGCGCATAGAATGAGAAATGCATGTTACTGTACCTCTTCAGTCCGTTGCTAGCAGCTTCATAATAACGTCTTATGTCGTCATAGTCTCTGTTAACGGGGCCTGTTGGGGAATAGATCTAAGGACCAAAAGGAATCAAACAATCAACACAAAATTTATATGACCGAAAATCATGAAAACAAGTACTTTTTCAACTTTTTATACTATGGTTTCGAAGCTTACCAGTCGTTTGACATTGCCATCCAGGTCAATGAAACTGACTTCTTTCAAAAACGATGTGTCCTTCTACAGTAATTTCAACATTAAAAGTAATGTTTGAATGTAAATATGGTGATAATAAATTGCCAATAGATAAAAATTTCCTTTCCTCTGTAATACTTCTCTTCCCTGTCCTCCGTTCCCTGTCCTCCGTTCCCTGTCCTCCGTTCCCTGTCCTCCGTTCCCTGTCCTCCGTTCCCTGTCCTCCGTTCCCTGTCCTCCGTTCCCTGTCCTCCGTTCCCTGTCCTCCGTTCCCTGTCCTCCGTTCCCTGTCCTCCGTTCCCTGTCCTCCGTTCCCTGTCCTCCGTTCCCTGTCCTCCGTTCCCTGTCCTCCGTTCCCTGTCCTCCGTTCCCTGTCCTCCGTTCCCTGTCCTCCGTTCCCTGTCCTCCGTTCCCTGTCCTCCGTTCCCTGTCCTCCGTTCCCTGTCCTCCGTTCCCTGTCCTCCGTTCCCTGTCCTCCGTTCCCTGTCCTCCGTTCCCTGTCCTCCGTTCCCTGTCCTCCGTTCCCTGTCCTCCGTTCCCTGTCCTCCGTTCCCTGTCCTCCGTTCCCTGTCCTCCGTTCCCTGTCCTCCGTTCCCTGTCCTCCGTTCCCTGTCCTCCGTTCCCTGTCCTCCGTTCCCTGTCCTCCGTTCCCTGTCCTCCGTTCCCTGTCCTCCGTTCCCTGTCCTCCGTTCCCTGTCCTCCGTTCCCTGTCCTCCGTTCCCTGTCCTCCGTTCCCTGTCCTCCGTTCCCTGTCCTCCGTTCCCTGTCCTCGGTTCTCTGTTCTGTTCTCTGTTCTGTTCTGTTCTCCGTTTTGTTCTGTTCTGTTCTCTGTTCTCTGTTCTGTTCTCTGTTCTCTTCTCTTCTCTGTTCTCTTCTCTGTTCTGTTCTCTGTTCTGTTCTGTTCTGTTCTCTGTTCTGTTCTGTTCTCTGTTCTGTTCTCTGTTCTGTTCTCTGTTCTGTTCTCTGTTCTGTTCTCTGTTCTGTTCTCTGTTCTGTTCTGTTCTCTTCTCTGTTCTGTTCTCTGTTCTGTTCTCTGTTCTGTTCTCTGTTCTGTTCTGTTCTGTTCTCTGTTCTGTTCTGTTCTCTGTTCTGTTCTCTGTTCTGTTCTCTGTTCTGTTGTCTGTTCTGTTCTCTGTTCTGTTCTGTTCTCTGTTCTCTTCTCTGTTCTGTTCTCTGTTCTGTTCTCTGTTCTGTTGTCTGTTCTGTTCTCTGTTCTGTTCTGTTCTCTGTTCTCTTCTCTGTTCTCTGTTCTGTTCTCTGTTCTGTTCTCTGTTCTGTTCTCTGTTCTGTTCTGTGCTCTGTTCTGTTCTGTGCTCCGTTTTGTTCTGTGCTCCGTTTTGTTTAGTTTAGTGCTCCGTTCTGTTCAGTACTCCGTTCTGTTCAGTGCTCCGTTCTGTTCTGTTCTCCGTTCTGTTCTGCTCTCCGTTCTGTTCTTTATCCGTTCTGTTCTGTTATCCGTTTTGTTCTGTGCTCCGTTCTGTTCTGTTCTCCGTTCTGTTCTGTTGTTCGTCTTGTTCTCTGTTCTTTTCTTCACTTCACTTCACTCCTCTCCACTTCACTCCTCTCCTCTTCACTCCAGTCCTCTCCTCTTCACTCCCTGCCATCTCCTTTCATCTCTATAGAATGTGTTACATTTTACTGTACCCCCTTTCTGTCATTCAATGGTGCTTTAAGAAACTCCAACTTCTGGTCAGTGAAATCCAAGTTTTCACTGACAAAAACAATAGAGTCATACTTCTCATTGTTGGGATCACTTGAAAGCTCCACATCAAAAATTCGTCCATCCAAGCCTATCTAAATTATTAATTTAGTATATGCATTGTGAGTTAGGGCAAAACTGATGCTTTGAAAGATTTGAATTTTATATAAATATGTACGATACGGTACTACAAGTAGCCAGATGTGCATACATAAACAGAATATATGACAGATACAGGTAAGTGTTTGTTTTGACCATGTGGGAATACCACGTTACCATGTGGAAACTGGAAGATGCACTTGTTGTATTATACCACTTTAGTATTGTTAGTATCACTTTAGTATCGTTAGCATTGTTTTACAGCCTTATACTTTCATCATAAGCGAGTCAGCGACCACATTTTGAGCATTTGTATGTGAAAATAAAGTATTGTACTACAGTACCACATTTTCTGAGCAATTACCCGCTGGTAATCTGTTAATTTTGGAGTAAACCGTTATCAATGCGGTGATGCAATGGTGCGGGTAATCTGCGGTTAATTTCTTAAGACTGAGACACAACAAATTAGTGGTTAAAGCTTGCATGAATCTACAGCGTGACGAAGGGTTCCATTTTCATCTTGTGACGTTAAAAATTGTTTTCGAATCGGTTTGTTTAAAGTGACATATCCTTGCATGATAAAAACACCACAGTTTTACTAACGTGTAAATCCCTAACAAAAGTTGAAAACTCACTAAATATTAGTTAAAGCAATGTCAACAATGGTGTTACGGTAAACAAGTACAGTAGAAAAACGGATAACTGCAGGCACTCACACAATCATCAAATTGGGAAAAATGTAAAGTAAAGTTGTGATCATGGGTCTCTCAAGCTTGGAACTCTGTTCCGGTAACAGCGATTACCAATGGTTTGCGGAAAGGTGGAATTAAGGATTTCGAATGGAGTCAACTCCGGTGAAGAAGACGACGTTGATAACCATGCAGAGAAACCTTTTTATCACTTTTTAATAGTGATTGACATATTTTAATAGCTGTAAACTTGTAACATTTTAGAGTATACACGTGTATGTACCTGCATATAAATATTATGTATATGTATATGTATATGTTTTAGTTTTGTATTTGTTTCAATAATACTAGCTACTTGTAATCTTAATAGAACTTTCCACTACCAATATTTAATATTGTGCTCATAATTGTTTTATACTCTTTAGTTTGTAAATAACATAAATGTGGTGTTCAAAAACACAACAAATGCTTGACGAAAACTTTGTGCATGTTGCATGTCATTTGTGAATAATTTTTATCAAAATATATTTATTTTTGAAGTAGTAAGAACAAAGTCCGAATTAGCGCTTCGCAAATCGCAAATTGCGGAGCGATTTTGAAAATTTCGAAAATCTGCGACGTGATTTTTCTGAGAATTGCGAAGCTGATTTTAAGTAACCAAGTTCACCGTGGACTTGCAAGTGATATAAACGTCAATTATAGGACTTAATTACGTTGTAAGACGTTACTCTACGTTGTAAGACGTTACTCTACGTTGTAAGACGTTAATACACTACGTTTTAAGGCGTTACGCAACGTTGTACGACGACGCTATACGTAAAGTTGTAAGACGCTACACGTTGTAAGACGCTACGCAACGTTGTACGACGCTGGGAAGACGTTATGCACGTTGTAAGACGTTAACGCTACGTTGTAAAACGTTACGCTACGTTAGAAGGCGTTAAGCTACGTTGTAGGACGTTACGCTACGTTGTAAAACGTTACGCAACGTTGTAAGACACTACGCAACGTTCGGAGATGTTACGCTACAATTGTGACACCATGGATAGTAGAAAGTCTTTTTATTATCCATGGTGACACTAAAGAAAAATGCGAAGCTGTTTTTAACCGCTAATTCGGACCCTGAAGAACCGTGTCATGTTACATAATCCTCAAACTAATTTTAACGGTGCGGGTACAGTATTATGCTGATTTATTTTTTCGAAAACTGACTGTGAGGGTTTAATATGCCATGCAGGTAATGATATTGTATTTGTAAATCCAGATGCGAAGGAGTTGTGATAGCCACACAATTAGTTTTTAATCTTACCTCCATATTTGATCAGTAGTCTAATCCCAATTTCTTCAGCGTCACTTTGTTTAACTGCTAAGGCAAGCAAACTATTATGTTTTGAAACTAATTAATTTAACTTACCTTTCAAACTGCTAGAATTAATTCACATTATTTTAAACTATAGCAAGCAATGAATAGAAGTCCTTATCTCTGTAGATCACAAATATGTTATATGCTCAATAACTGATATATATAATGTATAGTCAATAATATTTCTTACATTTCTAAATATATAAGGTGTAATTATTACCTAAACATACCTGTAATATAACCTGTAATATACAATATTGTTTAAAATGAACATAATTATAACTCTACATCTGATACTGTGTTATTATTTAATATTTATTCCCTGGTTCGATCTATTTAGTGACTTGATCTTCTATATGAGACCTTAGAAAATTTCATGGGGGCATAATGTCTTTGTTGCTATGGCCCTCTGATCCCTACAAAGTTGGAAGGTGCTGTAATTGCAACTTGTAAATCCATTCTACTTATAGCCAATACTATAACAGTGCTTTATATCACCCCATAGCACGATGTTAAACATTACGCCCAAATTATATACATGTGCCCAAAATACAGCCCAAACAAAACAAGTCTATAGGCCTGCCTATATGCCTATGGCTATAGGATCCTATAGGAAACCTATAGGGTTCTACAGGCAATTGGCCCTGCAAGGGAAGGTCTGTATATTGTTTTCTCTTGGGTTAGATCAATCAATTAGATGAGACTGGGACAGATATGGTGACCCCCTGCTGATAGCAGGTGTGCCCAAATTAGGTAAATCTAAAGTCCTGACTAAATAAAATGTGCCAAATATGGCAAAGAAATGATGCTAAACAAAATATAATCTTTATAGGTTCTACTTCACAGAATGATTAAATTAGTAAATTTTTAAAATTTTCCAACATCTGTTCAGAAAGTATGTAATTTGATTTGCAAAACATCTGGTGCCCAATAGACTGCTTCAATGGACGTGAACAATGGCTTGCCTTGAAATCGAGGTTGGATCACAACATAAAGTATGTAAAATTAATGGGCGTGATCGAGCAATGGCTTGCACAACAGAAAGTGTGTAATTTGATTCGCAAAGCATCTGGCAAAAATACTGCTTCAATGGACATGAACAATTGCTTGCCCATCTGGCAATAGACTGCTTCAATGGGTGTGAACAATGCCTTGCCTTGCAATCAAGGTTGGATTACAAGCCACAAGCTAGCTAAAAGGCTAACTCAAAAGGACCTTCCCATTTTGAAGAACTAGTATAATCCCAAACCTAATCCTAACCCCTTAAACCTCCATAAACTATAGCAAACTATAACCTAGCAAAAAATAAAGTGCAGACAAAAATAGAAAGTTTGAGTCATCCCTTTTCCCAGTACACTACAATTGCATTTCCAACCTTGTCTTATCCGCCATTGTTTTTAGCAAATTCTGGAGGTGTCTACTATAAAAAGGTTTGGCATATTTACATATTATGGTGTTAGTAATGATGTACGATTATAATATGGTAGCCCAGTGTGGTTATATAACTACAGTATATGTAATTGCAACTCGTAAATCCATTCTACTTAGGCAATACTAAATAAAACATGCAATATATAGGGTGAAGTTTCATATAAATCCCAAAATGACGTCACATAGACTATCGGTAGAAAAATTCGAAATTAAAATCAGCTATTATTTCTGAAAGAAAACATTATCGTAATAGTTAGTGTCAGTATTAGGTTCAGGGTTAGGGGGTTAAGTTTGGGGTTAGGACTATGTTTTAAATTCGGGAAAGTTATATGAAACGTCAGCCAACATAGCATGATGCAATTAGAAATGATGCTAAACAAAATAATTATAATCTCCAGGTTCTACTTCACAGAATGATTAAATTAGTAAATTCCAAGTATGTAATTTGATTCACATTCTGGCAATAGACTGCTTCAATAATGGGTGTCTATAGACATAAACCTAATCCTAACTATAGCAAACCATAACCTAGCAAAAAGTAAAGACAAGACAAAAATAGAAAGTTTGAATCCCTTCTGCCATTGTTTTTAGCAAATTTCTTGAAGTGTCTACTATTATATTTACATATGTGGTGTAGTAACGGTCCCAAGCACCAAATATGGATGTGTAATAGCTATGATTATAAAATAGTATCTGGTTATACTTATATCCTGTACTTATAAATGGAAAGTGAAACTGAATGCGGAAGTGGGCAAATGGCCAGGAATTAAGCGTTCAAAACAACAAAGCAACCAACCAATTCGACATTGCTTTGGTCGACGTCGACACTGCAACTCTATTTTTTATTTTCTCGGAAAACTCGAGCAATCCATCAAAAGTGCAACGGTCAGCGTTACCAACCATGCCGATCTGATGTATATACAGCCATTTGGGCGTTGCACGCAAACGTTGCGAATTTTATCAATTAAACAAATAATTCAGGGCACCTAGCGTTACCTAAATCTCGAAAAACAATGAAAAGAGAAATGAAAAGAAATAACATACCAGAAAACCCAGTAGATTACTTTAGAATTGTGATCTTCAGTGGTGCAGACTCGTTCACCCTCACTGCGTTCACCCGAGTGACCGGAAGCGAACTAAGGTAGCTTGGGGGCGAAAATTTCACATTCAAAATGGAGCCTGACAGTCGTCAGGCAATTTTTAACAATTTTAATTTTTCGTTCGAAGCGAAACGCGACGATTGGCTAAATGTGACGATATTGTGTAATGTTATGTAGATTAAGTGGCCGTCAAAGCTCTCGTCCACTGAGAATAAATGGCCCAGAAGAAGCCGAGTGAGCAGCTAGTGAATGTTGTCCAAGGAGGTGACCAACAGCCAGACGTGATACCGTACCAAACAGACCCGTCGAGTTTTAGCACGGCAATAGTGAACGGCAGCGAAGAGTCTTATTTCAGTGATTCGGAGAGGCAATCGGGAGAGCGTAAACCGTTACTGGGTAGTTCAAAAAGGAACATGGAGAGGCTAAGCGAGTCAGAACATCCACCGAACAACTGCAATGATCCGGACTTTAACATTATCATTCGCGCTGCTGAGCACGCTATCGACAGTGGAGTTTACCCAGAGAGGATCTACCAGGGTAGCTCCGGCAGTTATTTCGTTCACAACAAAGACAGAGTGAGTGTATTTTAATATATTAAATAATCTCCGAAACATCCTGTTCATAATGTTTAGTTTTGATTGACGTTCGGTGACTGACTGTGTAATGTGTTTGGGCCACTGGTTCTATAGACTCACTCACAGTCACAGGCTATTTTCTTTCTGCTGTGTAAGTCGCTGTCGAGACACACTGCGTTTGTACGTTTTATATTAGTTCTTAACGTGGATTCATTGTTTAAAGAAATCAAAACCGCTAGTCGCTATACCACCAGTTGTCAGTTATCGAGAATAAAAGGGAGTATATACATGTATATATTTTAAGCACTTTCCTATTTCTCTTTCTCGTCACTGTTCAGCAATATGATAATAATAATTCGTATATCTTCCTTCGTAATTTTGATATAATTTACGTTTAATTTATATAGGCAAATTTGTTGCACTGGTGTGGTTAGCATCAATTATTAAAATAATCTATTTTTAGAATGAAAAGTGTTTTATTTTACAAAAGAATAGTTGATAAGTTTATAAAAGGCAAAAGTGAAACTGCTTTTTCGAAGGACCTTAAGATCACATAATGAGTTATTCAAACAAAATAATTATACATGTACTGTAAAACAAAGAGAACAGATAATTCTTTATAGCCCCAAGATTTTTAAAGATTAAAAGTCATAATATATTTCACTAGCCATGGGAAAATGGCTATAAGTCAAGGTTAGAGCAGACATTCCACTGTAATATATATTTATAACTACACAAGTCTTTTAAAAACTACAAAATTATCAGGTTGTGACTATTGGACAACCATCATGCCACTAAAAATAAATTAATGTCAAACGTTGAAGCATTGTCAATACATTGAATACAACCTCTCTATTATTACAACCACATATTTTTCTTATCTGAAAACCCTGTTAATTTGACCACCTCATTTTAAATGACCACTTTTTGCAGGCCTATCACTAAGAGGCATGCGATCGCACGCGCACACCTCTGCACATCATGTCCAAAGAACATGAGGCGTGTGATTTATTTGTGAGTGTTGATGTATATTCTAACTAAAGGAAGCTGGCAAATTCATCATGAGAGTACAGTTGACATATATCTAAAGCATCTAATCAATCAGAGCATTGAACAAGCGTTCACTGCCAAGAAAGCCAAGTTCGCGGCAGAAATCAAGAATTGTCTCACGGAAAGGTTTGACGATCATAAAGTCAATGAAGTGGTTTGGCCCCATTAACTGGTGTTCCGAGAATACATATATTATGGTGTTCCTGAAGTCAATAAGATTTATACCCATTCCCAATTTCCCAGGCAACATTGGATGTACACTGTAGCGCAATTTAATCTTTTCAAAGTTGTGAATGAGGGGTTAATTTTCGGTAGTATGTATCAGCCATTTTTCACAAGAACAATGGCATAGAGTTACCGGTATGGCCCAAGATATTCTGGTACAAACAAGACATATCCCAACGTCTGCCTACTGAACTGATGATCATAATTTCAGGTTCTACTGTTCAGCATGCATTCAGCATGCTTACTAGTATGCTCTCCGACTGACGGCACTGATCATGGAACAATGTGCATGCTTCTGAGTATTAGGGTCAATGACCAGCTGTGGAAAGAAGATACAAACGATGTTATTGATCAAGCACTTGAGATCTACCTGTCAAAAAGTCACAACGTCTTGCTAGATCAGGATCAAACAAGAAAAGAACCCCCTTTCAAGAAAGCAAGAGCAGATATTTGTGATCTAAATCTTTAATCTGTAAAGGTTGCCATCGGTACAGATATAAAAATAATAATACAAAAATGATGCTCACTATATGTAAAATACACTAAGAAATAAATAATAAATAAAATGTTCATGCAACTAACTATATATATGTATATATAAAAACGGTCATAATTAAGATGAAAAATATTTGCGAAGTGCAGATTTAAATATGACTACACTTTGGCTGTCACTTATGCTATTTGGTAATAAATTCCATTCTTTTATGGTACTCTTCTTGTAAAAAAACTGTTCTTATTGTGATATCTTAGTCAGTGAAGATGAAGACAATGACCACTAAGTAGTAGCAGCAATGACCACAGGGTTCGAATTAGCAGGTCGCAATTCGTAATTTGCGAGCCGATTTTTGGCACTTGCGAATCGAAAATTTTATTTTTTGCGAATCGAAATTTTTTAATAACATGTATCGTTTTCAATGTTTGCGTTCAATATTTTGTTTTTTCTAAAAAAAGATAATATGTGAAACGATTTACGAAATTCGGGACGAACTCAATGGCTGCCATTTTGTCGTCTCAGGCCCCGTCAAGCTTATTCAGACATTGCGGTTTTCCTGGATCTCTTGAAGTTGTAAATTATTTTCGTTACTTATTTCTTACTTTGAATCATCATTTTACGCCATGGCATACTTAAATGTTAACGTGATTTACACGGGCGAGATAAATTCAAAGTCAGAAATTTGAAGACGGCGCGAGTTTTCCGGAGAAGGGGGAGGGACTTCTTTTAAAATGTCCATTTATTTTTACGGGCAAGAATCATGTCGCATCTCGAAATTCACAATTTTTTTTGCGAGTCTACTTTTTCTCTCTAATTCGAACCCTGGACCAAAGTACGTAGCAACGAGGACAGTGGCGACGATTTGATTGATGACTTTTTAAACTGAAAAAATTAACTAAACTTGTGTGTACCACTACCAATAATAATTACCATAGGAGTAACTGTTTAAAAGAAAACTAGGAAATCATTTCCACTATTGTTATTTGTACATATCGAAAAACCATTCAAAATAAAATTATTATTAACCATTACAGTACAGTGGTAATGCTTTCTTAACTGTTTTTGAAGTACGAAAATGTTGCACGCCTAGGAGATCCGAGGTGTGCAAAGCTCTGCACACTTTCTTAGGGATAGGCCTGCTTTTGAAGTCACCAACTGTGTAATAATATTACTAATATGACCACAAATTAGTGATGCCATTGCCTAGTTTAGATGTCAAACTTTTTAATGTTCCAAATACAATAATTTAAGTTAGACACATTTCAAGTTTGAGATCTGATAAAATCTATTAACTATGGCATACTGAATTACATTCTACAAGACAAAACAGTAAAAATTGACATAATTGACATTAAATTTGCTCTAGCAAACAGTAGCAGGCAGGATGATGGATTGTTCACTGAAAATATCAAGTGAATCTGCTGCATAGTCTTTGAGCTATCAATTTTCAGTGTACGCTCCTGCCATGCTACTTTGTCCATTAAAACAAAAAAGCTAGCGAATGTTTCACTTCATAGACACTTTAAGCAGCAAGTACATATGAACAGGGAAAATATCTCTTTCTAAAACTTTATTTCATTAGTTTCAACATTTTTTCACATTCTTCTACAATTAGGAAGACATATTTTTGTCAAGTTTCACATGAACTGCTACCGATTGAAACAACCACCATGAGCATTAATGGAAGTGAGGACATTGTAATTCTTGATGAAGTTGAGAAACTTCTGGCAGTGCCAAATTATCTTTGTATCGAGCGGCAATAATCTACTGTAACATGCATCATTTGTACATAAAATTATGATGCTTGGCCAAATGCAAACTATGAAATGTACTAATCCATAATCTACAGTATAATTATTATAGTGATAATTAAGTGCATGAAATTTTGATAATTAAGTGCATGAAACATTTTTTGTTTCCGACTTTTGTCCATTGTATTTCATTTTTCATATTTCAATTTAAATTCCATCTTGCTGATAACTGATCATTCGGATTGGTAAATTTGATTTTTCTTGATCGGCTCATCCCCAATAATTATTATAGTCAATTGATATACAGTAATTATGAATTATGTTTCATTGAACATTGCTTTTCTTCACAATTAAGAAAATCATTGGTGTTTTCAAACCAAAGAATGAAGAACCATACGGCCATTTGAATCCAAAATGGACAAAGTGGATGCACAAGACCTGCTGTCCATGTTGTTTTGGTCGAAGTTGTTTGATTCCAAACCAGGGGTATATGTCCGAGGTTGGAGCCAGTCTGGTGGATCAGAAACTCAACCTAAATATTGTCCCAAAAACAAAGGTTTGTTATTAGAACTTCTTGACTTAGTGCATTGGCTGAACAATACAGCAGACTGGCATACAGTGGCTGGGAATACAAACAAATCTGCCAAGAGAACATTTTGTGGGACAATTACTTCAGTGTTGTCATGCTAAAGTGGGACTGGGATGCATTATAATCTGGCTTTTTTAATCAAACAAAAATGTCTTACTCTAGCTCTGATTTAGATAAGAGTTCATAAAATAATAAGTGTCTTATTATGTGCTCTAGTTTAGTTTAGTAGATTTATCACTCTTAGGTGAATGGAATACCCCAACAGGCTAGAAGCCCAAGGGGTTCCAAGGCTAGAAGCCCATAGGGGTTCCGAGGGCCTTGATGATTTAAGGTCGTTATCCAAGAAGACCCGAAAGTCTTACCATATTTGCTGGTATTATTGCAAAGGCAGCACTTTCTCCTCAATTATTTTTAAGACCCTGAGTGGTGGTCCAACCCTGGATTTGAACCTGTGTCTCCCAGCTCATAGACATGTACTCATAGACCTGTGTCTCCTAGCTCATAGACTCTGATTTGTTGAGCCTCGTTCTCTATCAGAGTTCAGAAAGTAACACAAATGATGTCATTTTCATTTTGTATTAGATTGCCTCTGTCTTAAGACACTTGCTATTTTATAAAACAAATAGAAAATGGTTTTGGTGTCTCTGTAGTAGTCTGTACTGTGGTTTTCAAACCAGAAAACAATACCTGAAAACACTTGTCTTCACCTTGTATTTCCACTAGGCATTTTTTCTGTTGAAATGGTTGCCATCAATTGTGTTCCTATCAGAGTACAGAGACACATACACAATTTTCTATTTTGTTAATTATAAACACAGAAAGAAAGGTCTTTTTAAATATTCTTTTATAATGAGTAAGCAATGTGAATGAGTGAGATATCCAGTTCAACATGAGAAATTCAATATTTCCAAGCATTCATGTATCGTTCTGACTCATGTTTATTATATAAAAAAATACTTGCATTGTCTCATTTCCTAACAAACATTACAGCATTGAATCACAATAATTGAGCATGTGTGAAATTATCAGTAATTCACATGCATATATGTTTGATTATCAAATCGCGATGCATTTAAAGTAGTGATGCAAAAAAGCACAAATTGCGATGTAAGTTTTGTACATGTATTTTTAGGTGTAAGTTTTGTACATGTATTTAAGTGGCGTATATTGTGCATATTCTTTGTATGTATGTATTCTTCGCGTATGTTACGCATCATCCTTGTGTATGATATCCATATTCTTCGTGCATGTTGTGACGTATTCCTCGCAAATGTTCATCGTATGTATGATAAGACAATGTATGATATGCATATTGTTTGTGTATGTTACGCGTATCCTCGTGCATGTTACACATATTCTTTGCGTTATGTCTATCTTACGTAAGTGCTCCACATGGGGGTTGAGCCCCATTCCTTCCAATTTTATGACAAAATGTTTTTGATGCACTTTTGAAATGTTATAATTCGAACCTTGATTATATAATTATATTAGTGGCGGAAATCGTTATAAAACACTTCTTTTTACATAATAAACTGTGATTAATACAATAAACACTTGGGATGTTGTCAGACTATCAAAAGCTAATAACACTCACCAAGGATTGTGTTCTTGCTACGCTTTCCCCACTTTCACAACATCCAGGATGTCAGTTTATTTCTTTTTTTGTTCTCCAACTTAGGTTGTTCGATTGGTCAGTGAAACATTCAACTACACTGCAATTGACAGAGCAATGGCCAGCTCCAAGAGACGAGCAGCTGAACGATTCCCAGATACCATAGGGAAACATGTTAAACTGGGATTGGTTCCAAAGGTAAAACTGGGGATCTCATCATACACTGTAGTTATTGGTCCACACATTATACTATCAACAATTAGATTATGAGTTTGAAATTTCTATGAGGTGACAGTTAATGAGGGCAAAGCCCAAAACCTCATAAAAATGTATAGCAAATAATCTATTTGTTTTAGCTAACTTAAATTCGTTATTTCTTCAAAATTATTTTGACAATTAGATAGTGAGTACAATTTAATAATTATACCATCAGCTCGAATTGTATAATATGAGCTCATAGCCAATGAGGCACAAAGCATTAATATTTCTTAGTAGAAACTGACCATGGTCTATTACAAATGCTGCATTCTGATTGGCTACCCAACCGTTGTCTATTTGTGATAGATAACGTTTGGGAAACGTGCTCACAACAATGGCAGAAAACTCTCGTTTTGGGGAGGTTTTACATGAATTTTTGGAATTTTTTTTTGAGAATGCATGATTTGTAATAGTCCACTAATTTGTTTCTACTAAAACAATTAGACAACTCGTCCTCGTTGTCTATGAGCGAATAGACAACTCGGACTCGTTGTCTAATTGTTAAATATACAATGAGAGAAAATGGTATAATTGTTTTATTATAATATAGCCAAACACTTAGTCAGTTTCTTCGGGGTATCTTTAGGTTTTTTCTTTAGGGTTTCTTTTTCAGCTTTTTTGGCCTAAAAAACATGCCACCATCTTGTTTTTTCTCTACTGCTAAGATACAAGGTGATAGCCTAGTAGTAGAGGAGCCAATCAAATTGCGAGATGCTCATATCCTACTTGTAGCTATATAATAATGACAATTAGATAGTGAGTAGTAGAGGAGCCAGTAAGATTGCAGCATTTACATAAGACTACTAGTAAGTTTTTACTTAAATGTCAAAGAAGCATCTTCCACAGACCAGGCTAATCCAATCTCTAACCCATCCACTAATTCCCTTTCATAAATGTATAGTTTGGTTTTTTTTACAATGTGGTAACAAAATGATTTCCCATCATCCACAGGTTGGCTCTTTCCAACAGTTTGTCGATGGCTACAAGGATGCGGAATACCACTTGAAAAAGTTTGAGAGTGAACCTCTGTCTTCGAAGACGAAGGATGATTTTCAGTTCAAGTTTGAGAAATTGGTTTGTTTGGATTATATCATTAGAAATACAGGTAGGTGTTCTCAAAATGTTTCCAATATTCCCATAGGGACAAGTTTGAACATAGAGGTTGATTGTATATGTACAAGATTGTATAAGTACAAGTGCTTATGCAATGAAAATTCAGTTGTAAAATAACTCTTTTGTTTGAAAGAACTCTTGAAACTATAAAGACTAACCAATTACAACTTTTTCATATCTCACTTCACGATTTGTTTAATATGTAAATGATCATACTTATGACATCACAGTGCATGACTCATTGAAAAATTCTGCATATCTATTATCTTCACCATTATCACATGGAATTGTTTGATAATTTGCATATTTGATGTCATTGGATACATCCATGCACATGCACCTAAATTTCAAGTGATTTCATTACATAATCTCAAGGATATATAAGCATTTTCAATAAGTCATGCATTGTGATGTCATAAGTATGATCATTTACGTGGAAAAGAAGCGGCGCCGAAAGCCAACGAATCGACCAGCAAAGAGGCGGAGAGTTGAGGAGAACGATTCAGAAGATTCAACAGCGTCAGACGACTCAACAGAGGGATTTTGAGTCAGAAATCGAATTTCCTTAGGATATTGACTCTGAAATTTCCGATTAATAAGTATTGTACCACCATAGTTCTGTTTGCGTGTAATATAAGTTATTCATAATAACTTATATAAAATAAATTATCTTATTAACAACATTTAGAGTTTCCTTGATGTGAAATTGTTGGCCAAATAGTAATCGCGCGCGCAGCAGTTTTCGGGCGCGCGATTTACCGCGCGCGCGATTTTCTAAAAGCCCTGCATTAAAAACCGCATTGCACAACTTTTTCTTGAAATTTTTGACAAAGATAAATTTTTTATTTTTCGCAACTATAATTTTTATTAAAGAAAACATGGTATTTTAGGCAAAAAGAAACAGCTAACAAGGTTTATTATGATAAAGAAAAGTCGTTTCCCATATTCTTTGACATGTTATTTGAAGAAACATTCGTAAAAAATGTAAAGTTTCTCTAAGTTTCTGTTATAACACGTAAAAGTGGTAGAAGAAAATAATTATTAAGGAAAAAATTATGATCACCGACTTTGTTTAAGAACAACCAGCATTATCAAGTAGTTTACAAACCTACTTGCACAAGGAGCCCTAGCTAGACTTGTGTAACCGTTCTCGGGAAAAAATTGATTTAGTCCCTTAATAACTCTTCCCTACCAGTACATAAGCGGCCATTGTTAGATTTGGCACTAATTTTGTCCTAAAATGGTCGAAATTTTTTTGAAAGTGTTGCATAATAACCATAAAAACACTGATTATTGGATATGCGCAATAAATGTGCGCAATGCAAAACTGAGGAATCACCTTAAGTTGAAAGTAGCCAATCAAATACACGGACGGGGAGCGGAGATAAGGCCCTGGGAACGAGGTTGCGGGAGATAAACAAACTGATAATAAAAGATACTGTATGCGAAAATGTTAAATCATTTGCTATTTTTACATCCGAAAGTAGTAAAAAAAGTAGATTGCTGCGTATGGAGTGTTTTGGATATGTAGCAAAGCGAAAAGGTATTGATTTTAGGAACGAAATACTGACGATTCGAGCAGAGCCATTTGCTATTTTTACAGTCGATCAGCAAACAGACTGACCAGGCAGTTGTCAAGGGTGTAATGACAGAATGATGGGTTTGATACTCAAGGGACTACAGGTATCTGTGGGAGTAAAGCGGTAGGAAACAAAAATTTGAAAGGAATGAAAGTTCAACACGAGTTAATAATAAAGTTCCTTGCAAACTAAAAAACAAAAACAAATTCGTTAAGGCCATGGGGATGTGTGGTACCAAGTTTAAAAATGAGACTCTTCTCTTGCCGTTTGCGGTTATCGTTACTATGTGAGATGGAAAGAATGGCACACTTTCATGTCGGAAACCGATTGAATATTTTGCATTTACAGACTACGTCCATTTTCGTTTGAAAACGTATTTTTTTCGTTTTGAAAGAGTTTCCGTCACCACTATATATTGTTTTTGAATCGTTTTCCCCGTCCAATCGAAAACGCAAAATGATTCAAAAACGCTAAATACCTGATTGATCATGCGCAGATGATTTCAGGCATCGATCACGTGATCATCGTGGCGTGTTAACCGTCTACACGACAACAGGAAAACGGCCGTTTTTAAAAATTTCCACTCTGGAGAGCGATATCGAAGAGTACCGTTTTCGATGCTCGGAAATTCCGTTTAGTGTGGACGGCATTGGTGGCAGTTCCATATGATCGCTACGATTGCTGGGATCGCACAATTTTAAAACCGGCGATCATAACGATCATATGGAAACCACACGCTCAGCGATCCTGCCATCGCAGCGATCGCGATCGCCGAGATAGAAAATGTTCTATCTCCGCGACCACAGCGATCGCAGCGATTATATGGAAACACTGGTTCAGCGAATCTGGCGATCTCAGCGATCGGTATATTAACCCCAGCGACATTCGGGTATATCTATAAAACACATTACAGTAATCAGATTAAACGGTTCCTTCATTGTGTACATCACGCAAATTTAGATGAATCAGTGAAATACAGCATTGCAAATATATTATGTAAATAGCTGTAAAAGAATTCTCTGTCATCAATACGAAGCTGTGGGACGAGAGTGTGAAATGCTCCAAGCTCTTCTCTCATATCGAAATATCTGTCGAACCCAAAAACGATGTTTCCTTGGCGCAGTTGCGCCTGTTTCAAAAGTCGAATTTGTCATGTGTCGAATCAAATACATCTCATTATGCACATGATAAGTTCGACGTATCAGAAACTATTAAGCTCGACCGCTTCGGTCGGATATAACGACCAAAGTGCAACGTGGTTTCAAACGTCGAATTTATCATGTGTCGAATGTAATACGGCTCGTCCAAACAAACTCGGATGAGATTTAAGTTCAGTACTTTTAAAATGCAATCCGAACGAGTTCTTTTTACGGGATGCCGATTACGTTCGATACATGATAAATTCGACGTTTGAAATAGCTAGGCCTTAGTTTTAAAATTGAGCGATCGTAGCGATTATATGGAAACATAACGATCGCCGCGATCGCCAGTTTTAAAATTGAGCGATCGTAGCGATCATATGGAAACCAGGCTTTAGAGTATTCAGAATAGTCTACTAGGATGTCTAGGATGTGTAGTTTACCTAAACAGATAACACAATTCTCAACATAGTCAATGAGGTAAACACCCCTAGAGTTTTATCCTAACCCCCTGCGGGATTTCCCCCATCCATGGTCCCCGATCACAAATCAGAATAGGATGCATGCTTAATGGTAGATTTTGAACGTTATCCCGGTCAATATTTAACCGATTTCAATTCCGAAAACAGATTTGGAATTACCGAGTCCAAATACATAACATATTACGAGAACGTGTATACCCTTCGTAAAAACCTGTTTATGTACTTAGAAATTAATCGGCAATATGAAGGCCGCTTCGTCGTAGATTTTTGAACATTATCTCGAGTATTTACTCGATTTCAATTCTGAAAATAGATTTAGAATTACCGACTCCAAGTACATATTGACATACGTGTCTTCAGGTAATATCAACACAACATGTTTACCTGAATTTGAGATCGCGGACCAACCCGTTTCGAAATCGCTCGTCATGCATCTTTTAGTATAGGTCCACCACGATCAGCGTGTGCTGAATCATTACCAGAAATTAACAAGAAAATGGCCGCCGTTTGAAACATTAATTTTCCTATGGTACTTAGAAAATGGCGTCCCGTTTTACAGTGAGTTTATACATAGTGCGAAAATATTAAAGTGAAGTTTGTACTTATCTAGTACTGTAGATCGTCTACCGTTTGTCGACCTCTTAATATACGCAACAACGATTTTCAAATTATTCAATGACCGGTTTGATTAGATCATTGTGTTGAAAACAGCCAACAAATAAAATAGGCTACGCGTCATTGAATTATTGTTTGATTTTGTTTGATATTTTCAAAAGCGTTTGGTCAAGTGTTAGAAAGTCTATGGAAAAACCTATATTTTACAATCTTTAAAATTTGAATATTGGATAATTCGGCTAAAGTTTTATACCAACATTTTAATAATCGGATTTTTGGATATCTAATTACGTATGGCCAATAAAAATACTCGTTCTAGGTCCCTCTTGTAGTCGCGCGCTGTCATGAGAATACAAGATGGCAGAATCTGCAGAAAGATTGACAACTAGGAACGCAAGTCGCGACGCAAGATAACACGTTTCCCTTGACGCATATATCGTATGCTTGCAAACTTAGAAACGTTTTCATTGCGCTAATATTTCCAGTTGTCAAATAGATATGAGACAGCCCACGGTTGCTCGCTGTTTTTACGCGGAGAAGAGCCTGGGACCTAGGTTGAGCCGGAGCCCGATGTAAGAACTGTAAACCAGCCGGAGCCGAAAAACCGGAGTTTGCACACCCTTACTTGCGCTTATGCTTGCTATTGTACTTGCGTCGCTCGTGAAAACCAGGCTTTAAGCCTATAGTTTTCACTAGCGACATAAGCATAACGACATACGCAAGCGCAGTTCGTACTTCAAGGTCAATTTAACACTTTGTTCCTCCTAAGTGCAAAGGAGTTAACCTACCATGAAGTGCTAACTGCGCGTCGTTTATGCTTATGTCACTAGTGAAAACTACAGGCTTTACATTTCACTGATTAAGCTTGAACAACTAGTGACGTCGATCAACAACCGTATTGATGGGGCTTCGGTGGTCTAGTGGTCAGTGCCACTGCCTCCCACCTCTGCGGTCAAGAGTTCGAATCCTGTGCTCGGACATTTGATCGCACGTGGAAATAGTTGGTCAACACTCTGCCGAAAGTCGTGGGTTTTCTCCGGTTCTCCGGTTTCCTCCCACAGGGAAGTTGACAGGGCGGGTAAGGATAAATAGTTAGGAAAATTAATGATGATAAAAACTGTAAACATAAATAGCTAAGGTTGATTGATGTCTCAATTGACCATGATGTCAGTTTGTACGCGGCGCACATCTCGTTTATAATTCGACCGTAATTGCATCATCCAATAATTTTTATTATCTTTTCTGCAGATCGTGGAAATGATAACTGGTTAATAAAGTATGATAAAACGCCTGTCATTTCCGACTTGGAAAAGCCTACCCCAGAGGTAAGAGAGAAGATCAAGATTGTGAATACGACCAATATTTTTACTGTCCTGTGCAATCGAGGAATCAATGAATCTTGACCGTCCTCAGATTGTAGACGCAAATCGTCAAATAGTTTTATGGTATAAGTTCATGAACGACGAGTAAATTGCGCGACACATGGTCCTTCGAACCGGATAAGTGAAAGTTCAAGAAAAAAACAGAAACCGCGAACTACGAGTGAATTACACCAGACACGGTCCTTCGAACCGGATAATTGAAAATTCGAGAAAACCGCGAACGGCGAGTGAATTGTGCGACACATGGTCCTTCGAACCGGATATTTTAAAATTTTAGAAAACCGCTAGGGAAAACGAGTGCTAGGTTTCACGTTAAGTTCACGGCGTTAGTGGGTGTGTTTCTTTCTTAATGGCTAGTTACTACTGACTTTCTTTAGGGTGCAATTGATGACTGGGATCTTGTCGAACCTCCAGAGATTTACATCGCTGCTATCGACAATGGTCTGGCATTTCCCTACAAGCATCCGGACTCGTGGCGACTGTGTGAGTACTCTTCAGATAAGTGCATACGTAATCCAGTTACTCTTGCGTTTTGAGTTTCCTGCAGAACACAAAGCTAATTTGGAAAGAGAAGATTTGAGTGAAGTTTTATAAAGACCAAGAGTTAGTTATATTTATGGGAAGTTCCATAATGTGGGTGACGCAATGCTAAAGAATCTGTCGCCAAATGAACGCAACGTTTTCCCACTAAGAAAGTCAAATAAATTACAGTATAATATTCCATTTCCGGACGATAACTATTAACGTGATTTCGTCTTAACTGATATCATATCATTTCATGAGTGGCCTAGTTGAATGCGGAATTTTACAGGCAACCAATACAGTTCAATAAGTACACGAGGAATCTGTTCATATTTAGCAGCGGAAGCAATTGTCTAGCAGCGGCATTCTGTACTCTTTGCAACTTGGATACCTATAGTGTCCGGCAGTCCAATACAATAAGCTATGGCAATAGTCTAGTCGATTGGTAATGAAAGCATGAAGACATGAACCAATGTAGTAACACTCACAAATTCGTAACATAAACCGATATTAGCACATTCGTATGCTTTATAAAGCGCGCCGACATAGATTTTGCGGCATTTATACTCGGTATATAAACTTGGCGCAGTAGCGGCGCCACGGGGAGGACTGGGGAACACGTCCCCCGCCCCCAGTTCTCTCCAGGAGAAAAGTTTTGGGGGGTATGTTTTTGACTGAGATTTGAAATCTGGCTCATGGGAACTACTGGCATAAGGGCAGGCAACCTACGTAAATAAACGTTTGAATATAAGAATGAAGACAAGTAATAAAACACCTGAGTGAATAGTCTTCGTTTTATCAATTTTTGAATTAAGCGGTATATATCATTAGTGTATCGCAGGCGCTGATTACAACATGACGACACCACGTGGTGGACAGGGGTAAGAACCAAACAGTTGGGTGGGTGTCAAATTATTGTAATTTTATTTATTTTTTAATATCGATGATTCGAAATAGAATGGCACTGTTAGATCTCTCTTAATTTTTTGACAGTATCTAGTAATTGTCCATGAAATATCCCATACAAAGACCTGAAATGTGTAGTTTTTAGTGTTTTTTTATGACGTTTTATAATTTTCTGGCGCCGCCACTGACTTGGCGTAATTCTGCTTTTGTCCGTGTCAGACCCATACCACTGGGCGTGGTTACCGTACGCGAAGCAACCGTTTTCCGACGAGATTCACGAACTAGTTTTGACCAAAATTGGTAACATGGACTTTGTTCAACTCATCGTCGACGACCTCTTCGAGCTCTTCAAGGTAAAGAGAGTTTCATATGTTTTTTCAATGGTTTAATATTGTGTTGTGTCAATATCGTTATTTTTCAAAGGATTAATATTGTGCCCCAGTATCAACATAGCCTCCTCCGCAGGCAACTCTGTGGCTTCTTTTTCGATAGGGTATCTAGTACGTATTCCTTATAAGGAGGCGCAAATAGAAGGCATTGACGAGCAAATAGAGTGAATTAACGAGCAAATAGCTGACACGTTGAACCCTCGTACCAGCCTCCTAGTTAATTGGATTGTAACCGACCCCAAAACAACAAAGGTCCTAACCCTTTGGCAAACGTTTTCTTGAGAAATAAACCACCCCCAAAGCTATAGAATATATCAAAGGAAAGTTAAATTATCTATTTACAACATACGTACATCTTTATCCCGGTAGCTATTCTTAGTTCTCTTTAAAAGCGCGGATAATCGAACATGCCCAAAAATATAATTTTCTTAATACGGATACCATCTTGTAAACAAAAACACGAGCTTTCGGCTGTCTTCGACGAACGTTTTCTTGAGAAATAATTAACTCCCAAAGCTACAATATATATCAAAACAAAGATAAATTATCTGTTTACAATATGCGTACAGCTTATCCGGCTAGCGAACGTAGTTTTCTTAAAACGAGCGGATAATCGAACATATCGTAACGTGTTAACAATCCCACATCCAGTGGGCTGGTACGAGTGCCATGTATTTGCTCGTCGGCCACTTCCTTGTATGGAATACGTACTAGAAGTACATATGTCTTTTTCCGAGTCAAATAGCTTCCAAGACTGTTTTGGCCGAGCCCAAGAAATTAAGAAGAGCATGGGGAGAGGGAAATTAAATACTCCAGGGGAGGGAACTTGGGAGGGAACTTGCTGTTCCCTCTTCGTCTATCAATCCCTTCAGAATCCCTATACTCGGCTAGTATCAACATACAAATTCTCCTTATTGGTCTTCAGACATTTCTTATAGTACTAGTTGGGAGAAGTTATTTTCAAGTTCGTCTTTAGTGACGTTTCCTTTATTCTCATGTGTTTGGTTAACCAATAATATTATTAGGAGAAGTTAGTTGCTGATAGACTGGTACATTTAACCATAATTCCTTGCGCGCTGTAAACATTGAATCTCGTAGAAATAGCTATAGATAGAATTTCAACAATATTAAGGTGGCTCGATAGTCTAAATCACAAGAAATTGCATTTTTCCGCATAAAAATGTTTGTAATGCAGATCTGAGCTTCATCGTGGTTCATTGCAAAACGTATGTAAAGATGACTAGCCAGTCAAACAATAAAATACTAATAATGCTGTCAAGGTTTGTTATTGATTTGACCTAGTCATACTTTGCGAATTAAGCCTGGTTTTCACAAGCGCAAGCATAAGCGCGAGCACAAGAGTCCTTATTTTACTGTGAAAACAGGCTCGACGCAAGCACAAGGATGAAAAAGTTTCCTTTTTCTTGCGCTTATGCTTGGGCTTGCTCGTTGTGATCGTGAAAACCGAACACAACGGATTTTTGGATATCTAATTACGTATGGCCAATAAAAATACTCGTTCTAGGTCCCTCTTGTAGTCGCGCGCTGTCATGAGAATACAAGATGGCAGAATCTGCAGAAAGATTGACGACTAGGAACGCAAGTCGCGACGCAAGATAACACGTTTCCCTTGACGCATATATCGTATGCTTGCAAACTTAGAAACGTTTTCATTGCGCTAATATTTCCAGTTGTCAAATAGATATGAGACAGCCCACGGTTGCTCGCTGTTTTTACGCGGAGAAGAGCCTGGGACCTAGGTTGAGCCGGAGCCCGATGTAAGAACTGTAAACCAGCCGGAGCCGAAAAACCGGAGTTTGCACACCCTTACTTGCGCTTATGCTTGCTATTGTGCTTGCGTCGCTCGTGAAAACCAGGCTTTAAGCCTATAGTTTTCACTAGCGACATAAGCATAACGACATACGCAAGCGCAGTTCGTACTTCAAGGTCAATTTAACACTTTGTTCCTCCTAAGTGCAAAGGAGTTAACCTACCATGAAGTGCTAACTGCGCGTCGTTATGCTTATGTCACTAGTGAAAACTACAGGCTTTACATTTCACTGATTAAGCTTGAACAACTAGTGACGTCGATCAACAACCGTATTGATGGGGCTTCGGTGGTCTAGTGGTCAGTGCCACTGCCTCCCACCTCTGCGGTCAAGAGTTCGAATCCTGTGCTCGGACATTTGATCGCACGTGGAAATAGTTGGTCAACACTCTGCCGAAAGTCGTGGGTTTTCTCCGGTTCTCCGGTTTCCTCCCACAGGGAAGTTGACAGGGCGGGTAAGGATAAATAGTTAGGAAAATTAATGATGATAAAAACTGTAAACATAAATAGCTAAGGTTGATTGATTGGGGTACTGGGTACTAGGTACTGAATGTAATAGAATAAATTGTCGATGTTGTAAAGCGCATTTGATCATAATATACACATGCTAATTTGCGCTATATTAATAGTAAATATTATTAATATTATTATCGATACTGTTGGATACCCGGATCTCAGTATGAAGTTATTGTAGGCGGAAGGTTATTATTATTAGCAGATATTTACTGTATACTGTATGTTATTCTGTTTAATACTACTGGGAATACAGCCTAACATCTTAGTTATCTTTAACGTTATCTTGTCCTGTTTATTTCATTCCTTTTGTTGCGTTCGTCTTTGTTTTGTTTTCGCCAACTGATAAAATGTCCGTTGAACACCTTCGGTTGTTTAGGAGGACAAGGGGTTCGATAGATCTCTCTTTGAAAAACAGATGAACGTTATGCGTGGACAGGTATGTCTTGAGTTGTTCAGTATATGCAGCAAACATTATTTTTTTAATTCCCTAATGTCTCGGCCTAAGACGGCCACGTCTTCGTCATGTAGCTAACAGATTTATAAAAGAACATTTCGAAAAGGAGCGTTCAGCTGGTTGGAGAAAAACTGTATAGACGGAATTATGATCCGCCATTCAAATCCGCCATCATGAAGTTAAACGAAAGGTTGCTAAAACGTCTTTTAGAAGTTTTCAAAATGTCAAATTCTGATCTATTAAGACAACATTCATGTATTTCTTGTCAAACAAATTGCTTTTGCTTTCGAAATTCAGTCGCATTGACAGCTGAAAGTGATTTTTGCCTGAGTAAGGAGAATTTACATTTTCATGATTTTAATAAATGAAACTTATTCCTGTGTTTTGCCTATTTTCAAAATGTAATTTTATAAAAGAAATAGAAAACATTTTTCCATGTTTCCATACAGTTATAGAAACACTCGTGAATGTTTGGAGAACTCGATATCGCTTTATTAAATAATTTTACTCTACGCACGGAGACCGGAATGACGTCAGTAGCTAATGATAGTTGCATTAAATAAAAATCAAAAGCGTTATATATTGTAATTGTCCAAAGTATAAGAAATTATTTCTAAATTATTTTATAAAAATAATAGAATACGTGTGCTTGGCTCTCTATAACGTGATCGAAACCCTCGTGACGTAATAAAAACACTCGAGAAGTTGGGAAAGCACTCGCCTCGGCGGCACGTGCTTCTCCCTACACTTCTCTCGTGTTTTTATTACGTCACTCGGGTTTCTATAACGTTATAGACCCCCGGACAAATGTATTCTTTTGTTTAAATCTCCCTTCAGGCTCATGTTCCCATTCGTGTTTCTATTACTGTCTAGAAGCAATATTTACTATTTCTTGAAATGAACACACTACATCGATTACGTCATTGCCGTATCCAGGTTTACCTGAACTATTAGCTATTATACTATTAGCTAACATTTAACTGAATCAATATTGTATATATGGACTTCTAGTATTTATACCATATTAAGAAGCGCAAATACATTGGAGTGACGAGCAAACCAAGGTGATGGCCAAAGTAGTATACAGAGTGGGGGTACGAGCCCAATTTTTACACATTCGATGTCGAACGCGAATATAATCGCCAAAACATCGCCAATTTACACCAAATCCCAAACCCCCAAAAATTCGATGTCGTTTCGGTAATTCTAAATTTATAACATGCATCAAATAAGACCACAAACCCGATTTATACGCTAACAATGTGACATTTCAATATTTTTACATGTTTTTTTAAAAATAGAAAGTGTCGTTTCAAAAAAGTAGAGTGTGGGACCCCAAGCGTTTTTCACATATCTGGAAAAATATAAAATGACGAAGCGACACTTTCTATTTTTAGAAAAAAAGTGTGGGGCACGAGCCCAGGCATTTTCACACGGCACGTTCGATGTCGAACGCGAATATAAGCGCCAAAACATCGCCAAAACATCGCCAAATCGCGAACCCCCAAAAACTTGATTTATACGCTAGTAATGTGACATTTCAATACTCTCACATGTTTTTAAAAAATAGAAAGTGTCGTTTCACATTTTTTGCGTATTTAGAAAAAAGTGTCGTTTCAACATTTTTACGTATTTTAAAAAAATAGAAAGTGTCGTTTCAACATTTTCACATTTTTTTAACAAACTGCAACTACTGTTGTCTCAATTCACGAGCGAAAAAAACCCACTAGATTTTGACTCTAGTGGTGATGTTTATCCAAATGGATAGCGAAATGGCGCTCTTTTGATTGGTCAACCCACACCAGCGCCCACAACAAATATTTTATCCAAACAAGTACCCAAATGGGGAGCGAAATGGCGCTCTTTTGATTGGTTAGCAACATTGACTAATTTGCATACTAACAGGTGGCCGGTTGTTTTGCGAATAATCCGTTTGCTCACTATTTTCAGTGTTATCTCTCACTACAATGTTTTTGTGACCATACGCGTAGGAGTCAATACCATTTTCTAAAAGGTATCGTTTATCATCGAAGCAGGATAGCGATACTTTGTTAATTTCGTAGCTACCTAGCTGATGTTTGACACTTCTAATGGTCTTCATTGTGTGTCGCAATTGTTTCTGCTCAAGTAACACACTTTTATAATCTTCGTGTCTGATCACTTTTTTAATTATATTCTTTCTAATACCTTTAGCGGTTTTTCCACCACCTCCATCCTCTTTCAAATAGCTGTACATCTTACTGCGCAACCCAACGAACTCAATAATTGGTGTTCCAGCGCACTCGTCTTTCATCTTCCCAATAACTTTCTTGTTTTCTTTAAAAGCGAATGGGCTGTCATCGGGATAGTCGCTATTGTCAAACTTTTCGCACTCCATCATAAAGTCAGAATAGACGTCGTCAGTTTTTATTGTGTACAGCAGACTGTCAGTGTCGGTGAAGTGTAATCTGCAGGTGTCGCTAGAGTACTTTTTCATGATATAATTGTAGTGGAAATTGTACATCAGCGTTTTACTCAAGTCTAGTATGCACATACCCACATACGCAGGTCGATTTAGTGTCAGCGTTTCTTTAACTTTGTGGACAGCGACTAAATTCTCGCTAAATATCTTGCAAGACACAAACGTAGGCTTTGAGACAAGCTTTTCTAACTTTTTCTCGGTGGTCACTAATCTTACATCCACACGCTTCCTCAAATTCTCCATTGTTTTTCCAAACACACTGTTGTTCATCAACTTGAAGAAATCCTTCTCGAAAGCGTTCTTAGCCGCAGTTCTTTTGACTGTGTTAAAGTCAATGTACTTGCCCAACCACTTGGACTGATCAAATTGTAGGACCCTATGAACCTTTTTGATTTTCAACCCAAGGTTTGTGTACAACTGCAGATTTCCATAGTGACACACATACTTTTTTTTGTCCATCAAATTAGTCACCAGCTTCCTCACGCCGCCAACACTCACGTTGAACTTATTTTTGATTTTCGCGCAGTACTCCGACAACATGTCAACAGTTATTTCCATCTTCTCAGGAGCCACTGGGTAATCGTTATGCAGGTCATGCAAATGGTCTGGATACTCCAAGTCGACTTCGAGCAGTAAGCCCTTTTTACTATTGTTGTGATAGTCGCATAGATTAACCTTTTCTATTTCTTTCTTAGTCAACCATTTAAAACCGCCCGTAGGTAGACTTCGACTCATTGCCCATCCATACAAATTGTTGGCATCAAGGTACATCAAATACTTCGACTCTTGCGATTTATCGTACCCCTTCATGTACTTATTATTCGCCACGCCATGTCTGTTGCATATGTAGCTCACACCACCACGCATACCCATTTCTACGAACTGGAACATGTCAATGTCGGACAATAATTCGAGTTCCACTCCAGTCATCTTTAACATGGCGTCCCAAGCCAATCCGGGCGATGTAAAATAATGACACGGGTCTAATTTGTACTCACGATGGCATGTCTTTCTAAAGTTCTCAAAAACGTCAGCGAGCAAGAGCACGTCGCTTTTCAAATACAGGTCGTGGTACCCACCCATGTTTTCAACGTCGAAGTAGTCCCACACATCGCAAGCACGCTCATGCATTTCTTCCGTAATATCTTCATCATTCAGAATATTGTAAAAGTCCTTTTTGGAGGGTAGCTCGCATTCATCGAATTTATCAAAGGAGTCCATATAATCATAGGGATAGACCCCCTTTCTTGTCATTAGTGCCAACCCGTGGTCATGAAACACTTCTGACGTGTATTTGAAAGCGTCCCTTGGTAGGTTCCTCACCAAGTTGTCTAGACCACTACTCATGAACTGAAAGCTGTCCAAGAATACCAAGTTTTTTCCAAGCATGAACGCCATGTACTTCTCCATGTTGTTCGGTATCACATTGATGTCTTGACCAAACTTGCCAATTTCCTGCATAATGAAATGACTATCGTAGCCGCGTAAGTTATGGAAGATCACAGGAATTTTATCAGTCAACTTAAAGTTCACATTACACTCACGATGTGCGGATCCTCTGTACTTACCTGAGACATGACAGTGGTCTCTCACTCTAACGTCAGCACCAGTGTACTCAACACTGCAAATATGGCAACTTTTAGCCTCGTCAAAGTTCTTCTTATCGTCGTCAGTCAGTGTCATCTCTTTGTTAAAGTGACTCTCAGATGTCTTTTTACAATATTCGACAATTTCTAACATTTCCCCAATAAACTTGTTAACTGCATTCTCACCGCGATACACTTTCACTGGCTTACTGTACTCATTATCGTAGCAACAAACCAGTTTATACCCATAACCGCAGTCAACGTGTCTCTGGTAAGCATTTGTGTAGCTACGCTCGCTTGATGGTGTCGCTGTGTGCACCTTCTGTGTGATAGCCTCGAAATCTGCGTACACCACAAATGGTACATTTAATTGTCTGCTAAAATTCTCGTATTTCACTTTCACACCTTTTTGCGGCATTTTAATAGCTTGCTTCCCATTGATGACCAAACACACTTCAATATGACTTTCAAGCACGTCCGCGCGGGTGAAACACTGCAAACAATACCTGCAAAAATGCTTTCTCGCCTTATGCTCTGTCTGACGGTACATGAATTTGTTAAAATCGCGAATGTACACATAATGCTTGTTGCCCACGTCATTAGTTATCAACAATAGGTCCATATGGTCAGGATACACCTCCTTAGAAACATACACAGGGAATGGCTGCTTATTTTCATACCCAAATACATTTATGCTAATATCGTTCGCCTTTTCGATCTTGTTGTAGTCTTTGAGTGTGACTGGGAAGTCAATTCCGTCATAATTCAGCTCACCGACATGCCTAGCGTACTTCGACGTTCTATCAGAGTGTTTTCCAACAGGAAACTTATGTGCAAGGTGACACCATCTAAAGCACTCGTTGTCATCCCCATTATTCACGTTTATCAGACCCTTCATACTGTTGCACAGCTCCTTTGGCAACGCAATGTAGCTACTCCCATGCAAAGGTCTGTAAATAGCGACATTGACGTAGTGTGCGTCTATTTTGTCGATAGTCCATCCAGACCCCTCAGATAGCCACCCAGCTATCCGCGTCAAAATCTGCTCCGACCCACGATTGGCGACACCCTCGATGTCGTGCTCGTTAATGACGACGAACGTTTCGCTGTTAAAGTAGGCAGTTTTGTATGTGGTCTTATCACGCTCTAAAACTTTCTCAAAAGTGACCTTGACTGTCTCTACCACTTTCATTCCGTTGGTCTCACCCAGCTCACGTCTCAAAAGGTTAGTGATAGCGCTTCTACTACCGTTCACCTGGTTGATGTCTCTGTCGTTAACCACCTCAACTCCATAGGACCTTGTGAACCCTCTCAGCGCTCGGTCCAACAGCCGTGGGCTATGGTCTTCAACTGTGGGTTGTGCCTCCTGGTTTCTGACAAGACGGTTGTGTGTCCGACTGCCAACGTTAACTCGCCTGTTTGTCAGTGGATTAACAATAGTTGCATTTGTTGTGTCACTAAAAACACCATCTCTAACAAGTTGGTTGTAGACTCGCCCACGAACATTGACTGCTCTACCTGTTAGTGGATTTACAACAGCGCCAGTTCTAGCGAGCGAGTTTTCTGTGACGTCACCCATGGCTTCTATATACATTACACTTATTTTTTTTCCTAAGCCACTCGTTGTAATAACGATCGCTACTTTCACACCATCCCAACTTTGGATACACCACCCCAAACAGATTGTCGTCAAACTTCTCTTTCACTTTTCCGTCTTTAAGGTCTGGCACCTTCTCGAGTGTCTCGAGTTGTCTTCTATGACACAACCTAATAATGTAGTATCCATATCTGCTGACATTTCTACCCTTTACCAAATTGCATGAGTACAATGCGTTGACGACTTTCAAGAAGTCCTCTTTTACCAACTCAAGGTGCTCACCCTTCACAATGTTTCGTAGTCTCCTCCCCATCCACCAAGACCGTTTGTGAACGCTTTTTGGTCGTGTGAGTCTCATGTCGCTATAACTCTGAGTGTAACCCCATTCGGTGTCGCCACACTTTGGACATGCGTACCCACCACAGTCAGTTACATTTTTCAAAACGTCACAATCCGAGCAGTGGTAAAGCCTGGAGGTGCCTCCACACTCAATTTTTGTTTCATTCGCAATCTCGTCAATTGTCAAGCCGTAACTCATCTGCCTCATAAGTTTGTCCATCACTCTTATACTACTCCAACATTTTTTATCGAGTTAGCACCCACACTACTATTCCGCTACCCAAACCTAGCGCGCTAACAAACAACAATTGATATTCCTTCATCTCCGCACTCGGTTGGTAGTAATCCGCAATCTTCGGGCTCTCAGTGAACACTCGTCCGCTGTACTGTATGGTCACTACGCTTCTAAGTTCTTCCAACGCGTGGTTTGTGTCATTGATGTCAGCATTAGCGTCTGAGAGCTGTTGCCGTAAACGCTGGATCTTATCTTTCTTAGCGACCTCATTCTCATACCACACTTCTTTCGCACTGGCTAGCTGTTCCAACGCATGGTTGTGCCTTTTCATCTCAGCTTCATAGCCTGAGTGATTAAACTTTGAAAACATAAAGCCAGCGCCTGCAAAAGCCACTGCATTAAAAATCCCTCCAGCCACAACACTCACCATTAACTTACGTTGATTTGAATGGATCTGTCGGTATCCACTTTTTCGATTGCGCCCATTTTACTAGCAACGTCCCTGCACCAACAGCTGCAGCAAGTTTCACTGTACCTTTAACTGTCTCTGGTGTTCCCAATGGTTCTCCCAAAGCCTTTTTAGAAATCATACTCACTGCCACAGCACCAGTCGTAACAAGAAGCGCGTCGTACAATTCGTTCATAAGTTCTTTTCGATCAATCGCGGACATATACATTGTCGTATGTTTTGTTCAAGAGTCAAATGTGTCTAACGCTGGACGACAAGTTCTACGATTTTCTGACGCGGGTGATGCAGTACTCACAAGCTCTAATTGTGTTTCTTTTTCACTGCTAATTGTGTACCATAACGAAGCACCAGCAATGACAACACCAAGTGTTCCAACAATGTAACCATAGCTCCACTCGCTGCCTTGTTCTTCGTTAACTATCATTTCACGCATTTTCTTTTCTTTCGCAGCTTTCGATATCTCAGCCAACTTCTTACCAGCAGCAACGCGCTTTGGATCCTTCACCTTAACACTTTTCACATCAGCCGTGATCTTAGCTTCAACGGCCGTCTGTGGGTCTTCAACCATCTAATACACTATCACGTGTTATCTTACTCACAGATGACCTCACAGGTGTCTCACAGTTGACCTCACAGGTGTCTCACAGTCCCAAACCAAACGCACTAAAAAATTAGGATTTTTTCTGAGAGTATAACATAATGACTCAAGCCCGAGAGGTTAGCGAAGAAGATATTGCCAACATGCTGAGAACAGCCTTTATCAGTGTGCCTGCCCTACAAGGCGCCTCTGGACCTATCGTCTTAAACGAGTACTTCTCAACATACAGTCTGTTCGACCCCGACCCTGAAGGGCCGCCAAGACGGCTTGGCTCTCAGGTCCGCCATACGAGGTATCTTCTCGACGCTTGGATCGATCTTCGAGAGGAGAGAGCCAACGAGCTTGCTGGTATGTTAGCTGACATAATCCCTGTGTGGTGTTACTCGCCATTCAAATACCTTATGTTAGCGAGTGATGTCTACTTGAGCAACCCTCGTGAGTCCAACGCTACATTACTCGGTAATTTCCTCCAAGTGTTCGTAGCGACCCTTATGTGGAGACCGTGCCCAACCAAAGCCAAAGCGTGGCTAGAGCTCGCCGCAAACCGCGACGTTCACGTTTGCAAGGTGGGGTGTAATGAGATACTGGGTGTGGGTGATATCAGGGACCACGTACTCTCGCCCGCCCACAGACACTTTGCGAGAGATGAAAGCGTGTACGCCTGTCACCCATGCGGTGTGGTCACCAACGACCCACTGCATCGCTTAAGACACGAGAGCTCGAGGTCCCATCTTAAAAACTTAGAGCTTCAGCGGATATTTAACAACGAACGACTATTTCCACAATGAAAAAAATATTTCTCTGGAGATATAGTAACCATGAAGAAAGTTGGTAAACTAGAAATCGTGATTGGTCCCATGTTCGCAGGAAAAACGACAGAGACTCTCCGCAGGTTAGTTGCGTTAAGTAAGTCAGGGCTCAAAGTCCTTTACATCAACAACACAGGTGACACTAGGCGAACTGACCACGCGTTCTCCACACATCGTCAGACCATTGTCGTCGGATCAGACAGTTTACCTGCGAAGTTAATCACCAACCTTCCGAGTTCTTCCAAACTAACTGGCTACGACGTCATAGGAATTGATGAAGGCCATTGGTACTCTGATCTACTCCCAATTATTCGCGAATATGTCAAAGCCGGCATTCACGTCATTATTTGTGGTCTCATATCAACAGAGCGCTTAAAAAGAATTGGTGAGCTTGACACGCTCTTCCCAGTAGCGGACGACATCACATTTCTAAAAGCGCATTGCGTCGTTTGCCGTGACACTTACGGAACAACTGTTGACGCACCATTCAATTGGAGATATAATCCAGGACCATCGTTCGTCGGTGGTGCTGAGCAATATCGTGCAGTGTGCAGACGTCACCATCCTTCCACATAAAATTAAGGGTGTTCTCGGATACCCCACTTTTTTAAATTTAGACATTGGTCACATGAAGCGTCCAATGTCATAGAAACATTTTTTCACACAGTGGTCAGAAGGTTTGTGAAATAAAGAGGGAGAGTTTCGCAGATATTTTTATCGAGTTAAAAAACGTCTTTAAAAAATGCTGGAGCAGTTGTCGCTTCAAACGTCGTCTCAACAACGAGAACGAGTGCTAATTCGACTTATTACTCGCTGTCTAAAAAGTCTCTTTACAATAGTGTCTCTCGTGGTTACTCAACGCTGATTTATTTTTAAATTTACGAAAACACTGGGAACACTGAGACCCAACGTCAAAGAAATATTTTATTACTGTGGTAATAGCGTCGTCGTATGAGTCGCACAACAATGTTAGATAACCAGCGGATTTGTATCTGAAGAGCAGAGAGTCTTGCTCTTCAGATGTCTTACCTGTGCCACCTGGGTTCTTGAACTCAATCACGAGTCCGCTATGCTGTCGGTTTGCGTTGGCAATAATCAAGTCAGGCGTTCCACGTTGGTAACCTTTTTTCCACGAATTTATTCTTTTACTCGAAGTGTCTTGATTCTCACCACAAGCGGCTATCAAAATAGCTTCTGGGTAATATTTCCTAAGAAAACCAACAACTTTCGTGTGAAGATCGAACTCAGTGATCATTTTAAACTGATTGTGTTTGAGACCGACGTCAGCTAAACTTTTTTTAACGCTTGGTAAGACTTCCGAGTGCACCCACCTTCCAAAGTGTTTCGCACGCTCCATTTTACTCGAGAACGTTAGTGAGTAGACCCCAAGTTCGTTGATAAACGAGGCCTGTTCCATCTTCATTTTACAATCAGGTTCGACGTGGTCGTTAACTGCATCTTTTGGTCGAGCGTAACCTAGAGCGCTCGCGACTTCTCTCGCTTTGAACCATATTTCACCGTTGTGACTAACCGTCGTGATTTGGTGACCATCGAAATCGAATAATCGAAGTGCTATGGAAGAAGTCATCACTATATAGTCTCCCACGAAAAAACTACTCGATGTGGGCGTTAGGTTTTTTATAGATCTGGTTTGTTGTGTACCAACGCATCAGGTGTGTTTTATTAGTCCTCAGTTTTCTACGTCGTCTGAAAAAGTTTCTAATGTTACGAACCAGTTCTCTAAGCCAACCCATTATAACTTAGGTCACGTCTCCTACCACTCCCACAGTGTCTGACTCTGGTAACATAATAGGTTTGCCGTAAGTCTTTTTAGACCTCATACCAATCTCAGCGTGGAGCTCGAGAGTAACGTCACCGCGACCAAATGACCCACCAGCTTTGAGCATGTGATCAGTCGTTTTATTTATTTTATATATTTCATGGGGTCTCGAAATACACGCTCCCATTTACTTTATACCATATTCCTTCATCATTTCTCCACCCATGATTATGATGTCTCGGTTCGCCATGTAGCCACTCACAATTTTCACGCCGTAGAATTCTATTAACGATGGGTATGCATAAGGTGCGAGTGGTATTCTTGGTCGATGTATTCCAAAAATCGTTCCATAGGGTGTGCCTATCTTTTTCATATTTGCTATGAAGTCTGAATCGGTTGACTTGATGTTGTTGACTCTGACGTGTGAATTGTCCATTTGCCAGTGTATCGATATCATATGCATTTTACTTATGTCAACACCACTCGGAATAGTGCATATGCTCTCCATTGCTGGGATGCTACCACCATACGCGAGCCCGTTGGTCATGCCAGTCTTGTACCCTACGAACTTATCCCACTGACCGTCGTCGTTTGATATAATTGTCTCCCAGTTTGATCCAGCGGTTCTCATAGGCAACCTCACCACAACAAAAATAGAAAGATCACACCACTGCATACTGGGGCAGTTAAAATGAAGGCCTGACTCAAGTGGGAGTGGTGTTAACACAGGGGATAGAAAACTTTGGCTTACACTGCTGATGCCAACAATAGGACCATAGGTTGGGTTGTTTTGCACTAATTTACTTGTTTCACCAATGGCTTTCACTTTGTTTGAACCATTGGTGTGAAATTCCACGTTTTTCAAGGCGTGTGTGCTAACGTTGAAGTCAAGCACAACATTATAGGACTGACTCTTGAGGAAACCTGATAGCAATTGCTCTAGAGTTCTTTTATTGATGGCGTCTGAGTCATCGACTGGGTCTGCTATGTTTTTTATCGCTGAGCCTTGCATGTCTATTAACCCAGACATCCCCACCGGTCGCACTTAATTTGGGATCTTCGTCCAGATGCCTTTTCGTTCTCTTTAGTATTTTATCGTGAGGGTCGTCAGACTCATACCCATAGTTTAGACTCATTACTACTTCAAGGTGTATTTGGTTAGAAGATAGCCAGAGACTGCTGAGAACCCTAACACTATCGCCAGCGTTGTCGTGTCTGACTTACTTGTGGTGGTGGTAGCGTGCACCTTCTGATTGATCACAGTTTTCTTCACGGGTGGTACTACTAAGTTAGTCACCACATTTTCTTGGTGGACTTTTTTAGCCACAGTCGTTGGTGGTACTACCAAGTTAGTCACCACATTTTCTTGGTGGACTTTTTTAGCCACGGTCGTTGGTGTTGTTGCATTCAAGCGGGTGTTCACTCCGAATTTCATGGACTCTGTGGCAACCTTCAATAAATTGTTGTACCCAGCGATCTTATTCTTGAGTATCACTAGGTTACTTGGCATCAACCACGTACTTGGCGACAGTGCAAGATTTTGGACAACGTTGGTGTCTCTGATCGATTTATTCATGTTGAGAATCCATGTCGATACGTCGTAGTTGATAACACTGTCAGAAAACAACTTGCGGGATTCTTGTTGGGTTTCTAAACTTCCTGCAGAACCACCAACGACAGATACACGCGTTCTCGCTTGCGCACCAAGTGTGGAGTACACAAAGGCTTCTATGCTTTGATTTAGATACTGCAGTCCAATGTTGGTGAAGCCGTCTGAGAGTCGCGCGACGTATCGTCTGTAATCGTTATGGGTGTCGTTGAGTGTGTAGACTCTGGATTCGCCTAGAGTGCCATCGCTCAGGACTTTACTCTGGTAGTAATGTTTTCTGGGAATCTTAGAAATCTTACCATACAATTCGGAAGCGTTAAATTCTCTACTTATTGATTTCATGGTCTCACCACCCTCCATTCTTCTGAGAAGTCTTCTAACTGTGAAGTACAAATGAAATCTCGTCACACTTGTGACCACAGGGTGAACTTCTTGTGACACTGATAAATGCTGCAACGAAACACCACAACAGAAACTCGCACAATACGTCGCGAACACAACACGGTAGTAAGGTTCGTTGTCATCCCACTCTGATTTTGTCTTTGACGTGGTGATTTGTAAGACTGGTAGCTTTGACATGAAGTAGTTATTTTGGTTAACAAAAACTTTAAAGTTATTCACTGGATAATTCAACACATTTTCTGTTGGATAACCATCCCAAAGCCCCCAGTGGTTTTTATGACCTTTTGGCAGTGGTTGGATAGTCCCACCACCTTGCCATATTATTGGGAACTTGCTATTGTGTAGCCACTTCCACATGTTTTTATCATTTTTGAAGGTTGCGCTGGTTATGTCTGTGCTGAGGATGTCATTGTTTCTGAAATATATGTCGACACCTAGGATCTCACCATCTTGTGAAATATTCGGATCGAACTCGAATTTGCTTAAAGTGGCGTGAGGGTACTTTTTGATGAGGTCTGCCTTTGCGTCGTGTGTAGCCTTCGATGTGTTAGCCATCGCACGTTCGTAGTGCTTTCCATAGTAGTCGTGGAGGGCTTTCTGCATATAATATACTGTATGTTATACGTAATGCGAAAGTTGACGGTATTCATTGAAGGTGGAGAAAAAGTTGTGTCCTTTGACAACGCGATGATGGTCATACACGACAACCCATACATTATGGTTAAGACAGCCACTGTGTTTTGGGACTACGACAACGTACTGGCAAACACAATCGACTTCTCCTTCACTGGTTCCGCACAACACTTGATACCTCAAGGACACTACAACTTCAACACATTGGTTGAGTACATGAAGATCCAGATCCCCAGCGTGGGGCGAGGTGTTGAGATAGAGAAAACCCCATCTGGTGGATGTAGAGTAAAGACTGTAGCCCCGTTTAGATTGCTGAGGGTTGGACCTCTTCTTGGCTTCGCAGAAAAAACGTTAATCCAAGGGAAGGAGTGGTACGTCAGCCCAAACAAGGTTGATATGTACAGAGGTCTAAAGTACATAGAAGTCTCGTGTGACATTGTTGAGACTGAAAGCAATGTGGGTATTGATGGGAAGCGTAGCAATGTGATCACAACGTTACCAATACCCACCGAACAGTCTTTGAAGGGGTCAGTGCAACGTCATGTAGACATTGAGTCAAAGGTGAATATTAAAAAAGGTGTTTACTCAAGTATGACATTTCGTGTCAAACCAAATAACGGTGGTCTCAAAATTGGCGCGGTGCTATTGGAACTGTATATTGTGTGAGTTATATGGAGCTTGGTGTGGAAACAGAGCAGGGGTTGCGAGACATTTATTACAATCCTAAGACGGGGTACAGTGACGTAGAGAGGCTGTATCAAAGTGCGCTAGGGGATGGGTTGAAAGTAACTAGAAAAAACAGTGAAAGAGTGGTTGACAGCGCAGGACACTTACACTAGGTACAAACCTATTGTGAGAAGACATAAGTTCCGCGCGACTTTTGTCGGGTTTCTCGGTGAAGAGCTCCAAATGGACTTAGTGGACATGAGTAAGTACTCAAAACAGAATGGAGGTTATTATTGGATATTGACAGGCATTGAAATATTGAGTAGATACGCTTTTGGGATCGCAGTTTACAGAAAAGACACTAAGAACATGACTAAGGCTGTTGGAGAGCTGTTGAGTGACTTTAAAGATCGGTTTGGAACCACACCTAAGTTAGCGCAATTTGACGATGGACTTGAGTTCTACAACGTTGGTGTGAAAAGTTTGCTGAAAAAACATGGTGTTGAATATTTCAGCACTAAGAGTGATAAAAAGGCCGCTGTTGTTGAGCGTTTTAACAGAAGTCTGAAGAGTATTATGTGGAAGTACTTTTATACTCATGGGACGTATAAATGGATTGACGCTTTGGACCAGTTTGTAAGCAATTACAATAGCAATGTGAATCGAAGCATTATGATGAAGCCGAAGGATGTTGATAAGTCAAATGAGGGTGAAGTGTGGACCACTTTGTTTGGTCACCAATTTGCAGACAACCCATTGCCAAAGTTTAGAGTTGGTCAATCGGTGAGAATTAGTAAATACAAAAGTGTGTTCACAAAGGGCTACGAAGCCAACTTCACTGAGGAGCTGTTTAAAGTGGTAAAGGTTATTCGTGGTGATCCGAATGTGTATGAAATTGAGGACATAAGTGGTGAACAGATTATTGGTAAGTTTTATGAACAGGAATTATCGCTGGTCAATAGGAGACACGGCGACGATGTGTACAGAGTTGAAAAGGTGTTGAAAAGAAAGAAAGTCAGAGGGAAGAAGATGGCGCTGGTCAAATGGTTGGGTTATGAGAGCAAACATAATTCGTGGATACCAGAAAGCGACATTCAAAATGTGAGCTAATGTAATATGGCTGAAGGTGGGGAAGGTTACGACGAGATCGAGATGGATAACCTTGATAGAGCCTACACTGATGATCAATTAGATGTCGAACTTGAAAGTGTCACTCAAGCTTACAATTTACTTGGCGATAAGTACGTCAGCGGTGACATGCCAGACGTTGAGCGCGTTGAGTATGAAAAATTGTACGAGAGAGCAAATAGATTGCAGGACGAACAGGATAGAAGGTCTCGAGAGAAAGAGACGTCGTTTATCGACACTGACGATGGTAAAACGGTGACAATAAGGGGAACCAACACAGAAGTCCCCGCGGTGGAGTTTGTTGAACAGGAGTCGTATGGTGACGTCGATGACACAAGCTACAGTATAGCTCTTGAAGTAAAGTCGGACGATATTTATAGAAGATTGGACGAGCTAAACGCGTCCAACAAAGAGATAGCAAAAAATCGAGTAAAAAGAGTCAACCTAATAGATAAGAAAATACGTGAGTTGTATAAAAAAAAACTCGGTCACGACGACACGTCAAGGGAAATAGTCAACAGATCATATGTGACGGACTCAGGGTCTATTCTTTTCAAACCGATAAACAAAGATGGTGAACGTGGGAGTCCTAAACTAATTCTAAAACCTGGGAAAAAAGGTTTGATCTACAGTAAAGACGCGAGTAGTAAAAATGCGATTGAGCAGTTCAAAAAGTTAGTTAGTCAAATCCCTGAGAATGTAGAAACAACAGTTGTCACAACAGAAGTGACCCCAGACGACTTCCCAGTAATTGAGACAAGAGTGGATAACGGTGACATACCTGGGCTATCACTTGACGAGAACCGTGAGCTGAATGGTGTGCTTAACCCGAGCGATAGTGTGTTGCGTGAATCGAGAATAGGCGACGACGGCGCACTGCAAGCACAGATAGACCATTTTCAAAAAACGATAGACGAATCGAACGAGAGATTGGCAGAGCTTGATAGAAAAGCTAACCAAAGTGGTCTCACGAGTGATGAAGAGCGAGAGAGATGGAATGGGCTAAAGAAAATATGGTTGGGTTGAGCGCTGTGGCAATTTCAGTGGCTGGAATTATAACAACTATTATTATCGCTGGGAGGTCCGCTGTTATGAAAGGCGCTATTGCTACGAGGTCATTCGCACAGGCTGTTAAGAACGCGATAACGAAGATGGGTCCATGGGCTGTTGGGTTGGCTAATTTAGTTTACAATGCGTTGACGTTAGGTGCGAAGGGTCTCGCATGGTTGGCTCAGAATCTGTGGGTACTTGCGGTGGTACTTGCGTGGTTTGCTTATGATTATTACAAGCTAAAACGGTAGTGATAAAACATACGTAAAGTATATGAACGTCACGTCAGCAGAATTGAGTCCCGGTTTTAGACGAGCGACCATGGGTGTCATAAAAGGGGCGAGAACGCAGCATGTGATCACGTTGAACCCTAATAAAGTCAGTCCTGGTGAGGAACTTTACATTGGTATACCGAAGCTTAAGGTTAGCAGCTGTTTGGTACCTGGATCGTTGGGTTTAGTGTTCGACTTTAAGAATGCAAACGCCAAAAGTTGGTTCTTGAACAATGTGAGCAAGTTGTTGGTTGAGAAACTTGTTGTGAAGCTAGCTGGAGAAACTGTGTACGACAACAGTGGGGAAAGTTACACTGGCGTTTATCGCGACCTTTGGGAAAGCGTCACTGCGCGAGATCAAATGATTGACTATGGTGTTGGCTCTGAGAACTTGAGAAAATTAATTTCTAAGGATGACAGTGGCGCGACAAGTGGGAACGTTGCTAAAGTTAGTGATGCACTGATGTTTGGTGTGATTGGAACGAAACAGCGAATAAAGCTTGGTAAAATCATGAATGACCATGGGTTGTACGCTCCTTTTAGCATGAACAACAACTTGCAGTATGTGATCACACTTCCGAAGGCCACAGACATCATGGTAGCACAATCCAATCAAAGTGTAGGCGGATACACTCTGGAGAACCTCGAGCTCGAGTATGAGACGATTGACAACCAGGAGCTCTCTGATGAAATAACGTCAGGTTATGCAAGTGGTCGTAGTTTGTCATACGAGCACGTTACGCTGATGAAAACCACCGAATGGGACAAAAGTACGACCATCGTGAATGAGAATGTTAATCTACCAAGAAAAAGCATGAAGGCAATTGTGTGCTATTCACGAATAAGGTGCGAGCAGACGGTGAGGAGTTTCTTTACCCAAATATCGAGAGTGTTAGAGTCACAATTGAAGGTGTGCCAAATAGTGTGTACTCACAAGGCATCCCAAAGTCGAAGTTCTACGCAGAGGCGAAACGATTGTTTGGGTTGGGTGAAGAACACGCTCAGTTCATGACCATACAGAAGTTCTATAAAGATGGTTTTGCGTTAGTCATTGACTTGAGGAGCGTTCAAGATAATTACAACGTCGCCACTGGTAAAAAAATTGTGAACACACAATCCGGCGTGCTCCTTGAGATCACTAAAAAAGCGACGACTGCAAATGTCATGTGTAGGGTGTTTGTGATAAGCGATGGGTTGGTCAACTTTATGAATAATGGGTTGCAATCAATCCAGTATTAAATCAAACGCAATTTAATGGAAACTCCGTTTAATGCGCTAATTGTTGGTATGACAGCTTGTGGTAAGACACATTATTTGCTTAACACACTGGAATCTGAGTATCGTAACAAATTTGACTACATTGTGTTGATTTGCCCTACTTTTGAGTGGAACAAAGCGTATCAAGATTGGAAATATGTGCGCGACCCTGATGTGTTAGCGATAGACTGTGCGCAGGATAATGTTGACGCTGTTCTCAAGTGTGTGACTAACGTTTTTAAAGGCACTAACACTCTGATTGTGTTGGACGACTGTGCAAGTGGGCAGGACGTCAAGAATAGGACTAGTCAATTGGTCAACTTGGCTTTTAGTGCGCGACATTTTATGTTGAGCGTTATTGTCATCACACAACAACTGACGTCGATCGCAAAACCGTTATAGAGAAAACATTAGTAAACTCATTTGCTTTTACTGTCCGAGTAAGAGTGATATGAAAGTTGTTATTGACGATTACCTTGGAGACATTAGCAAAGAAGAAGTGTTGGCGATTGTGACCGCACTAAAAAATAATAAGTACGCTAGACTCGAAATCTCACTGCGCTATCCATACAGTCACGAAGTTGTTATTCCGCAATAAAATATGGGTATAAGTAATAGCGTGATGGTGAAACGCAAAGTGAAGAAACCCCCACGATTGAGGAATTAGTCGAGGACACTGATGGTACTTCGACTGTGGAAGACAATATTGACGCTAGGAGATCCGAGCTAATTAGACTGTCTGGCGACGGTGTGGTAAGCCAATCTGAAGCGTACATTAAAAAAGCGTCTGCAAAGGTTATCGACAAGATATGGCACCAATACGAGTTGAAGAGAATGGAAATCGCAAACGCCTTTCTCACCGACTTGCTAATCAGCAAATTCGCTAGCTTACTAGATGGGTTGAACGCTATTGAGAACTCTGACGAACTAAATGACGAGTTGCAAAAAGACCCGTTATTAAAGAAAGACGTCGAGAGCATTGTCGCGATTGTGACGCCGTATGTGCCTTTCTTGGGCTTGTTGTCGGGAGGAATCACAACGTCGAAATATGTGTACGATCACCATTTTAAAAGTGAGGTGATAAACACTGAGAGTAGTGAGCAAACGGACTAATTCGTAAAATAGTTGGCTATTCGCTAGTCAATGTTGTTAGCCGATCAAAAGAGCGCCATTTCGCTATCCATTTGGATAAACATCACCACTAGAGTCAAAATCTAGTGGGTTTTTTTCGCTCGTGAATTGAGACAACAGTAGTTGCAGTTTGTTAAAAAAATGTGAAAATGTTGAAACGACACTTTCTATTTTTTTTAAATACGTAAAAATGTTGAAACGACACTTTTTTCTAAATACGCGAAAAATGTGAAACGACACTTTCTATTTTTTAAAAACATGTGAGAGTATTGAAATGTCACATTACTAGCGTATAAATCAAGTTTTTGGGGGTTCGCGATTTGGCGATGTTTTGGCGCTTATATTCGCGTTCGACATCGAACGTGCCGTGTGAAAATGCCTGGGCTCGTGCCCCACACTTTTTTTCTAAAAATAGAAAGTGTCGCTTCGTCATTTTATATTTTTCCAGATATGTGAAAAACGCTTGGGGTCCCACACTCTACTTTTTTGAAACGACACTTTCTATTTTTAAAAAAACATGTAAAAATATTGAAATGTCACATTATTAGCGTATAAATCGGGTTTGTGGTCTTATTTGATGCATGTTATAAATTTAGAATTACCGAAACGACATCGAATTTTTGGGGGTTTGGGATTTGGTGTAAATTGGCGATATTTTGGCGATTATATTCGCGTTCGACATCGAATGTGTAAAAATTGGGCTCGTACCCCCACTCTTGGATGAGGCTGAGCATAATATCAAGACTTATCCAGACGCCTAAGCCGAAGGCTGAGGCGGCTAACATTGACAGAGGTCTGGATCAGGGGCGTAGGAAGCTTTGTAAAGTTGGGGGGCCGGCCAAAGCAAATTTTTCGTTGTGGTCACGATAACTAATAATCCGAGCGCCGTAGGCACGAGGCTTTCTAGGAGGGTCCGGGGGTATGCTCCCCGGCCCCCTGCTTCCTACGCCCCTTGTCTGGATAATTCTTGATAGAATGTTTAAGCCGAATTCAATAATTGTTTTATTATACAATTATAAATGTAGAAGCCTTGACGCAAAGACAACTACGTCACCTACAGACAATTTTTGATATTTTCTAGGTGGCAAGAGTCCCAATCTAGTCACAGTTTAGTCACAATCGAGATTGTATAAATGTTGTATAATAATAATGTTTGTTAGTATTAGGACGTTAGTATATTAGGGTTAGTAAGTATAATAGCATTAATTTTAGGAAGAATTCGTTGTCGATCTTGATACCTACCGCTCGTGCCTGGTAACTACAATGTATTTGCTCGTCAAGGAATACCAGACCATTTAGACAGATGCAAGAACTCCTTTATGATGCATATGTTTGCACATTTTAACTCTCTCATAATTTTTAACGATTACTTATTACTCTTCTAGTATTATTATTGTAATTAGATAATTATAAATATTTCTTATATAGTATCTGTAAAATCTCAGCGTAATCCAGCTTTTTCAGCTTCTAGGCTTGGGTCTCTAATAGCGTTGCGCACAGATGACGTGTTTGTCTGAGTCTATAATTAATTCATGTCCTAAACAATAGGAAATGTTCATTTGGTCAGATTTGGTTTGTTTGTCTGAGTTTTGGTCTATAAATAGTAACTGTGCGCTTCGCTATTAAATCTTTTAAATATATTTTTAAAATCTTATAAGGAATGCGGACTACATATCCCTATCATTTCTTTGTGTCCAGTACATGAAAAAACGAGTCCTCGCTGCCAGGATAATTGTTATGTTTAATTCAGTAGAATAATTAGTAGGTTACTGCAACCTCGTACCCAGGCTTAACACCCGCTCGGCGGCGGACTCGCTGAGCGAATATGTTACTGTTGGTATTTAGTGGGAAACCATGGCGAAGAATTTACACCGTTACACTGCTTCCTTACCTTTTAGATTTTGAACCTCACAGAAGCTCTGCGTCAACGGAAAACGCCGTTAGAACTCGTCGAAATGCCGCCTGTTCTAGTTCAAAAGAAGCAAATGGATGGACGAATACACCACTCGACCAATGAAACCTACACGCAGAGTTTTCACGAGAAGAGGCCATTTTTCTCGTGGTGTTGAGTCGGTCAATTCTCTGTCGTAGTTCGCAAGAAGGAAACATTGAATTCTGGTATTTGAGCCATGCATTTTACTAGAAAGAAGCTTCGAGATTCTGCTCCTGATGTGCAGGTTCCTTAAATATCCAAAGGACATCTAGTTTGCTATTTGAAAAATATGTGAAACCAACTTTCCTATCAAAAGTGCCCATAACCCCAATTTTTGTTGGTTTAGAATAAAAGCACTCCTAAAATTAGGAAGGATGTTCTTTTAAATTTTGGCGATAGCTGTTTTTAAGTTGTTCCAGTTTTTTGTAATATTTGCATATCATAAGGCATAAAGATGACGTAAGATAAGGAAAGCAGAATTGTCGAAGATCTGTTTTCGTGTATATCTTCAAAACAATTCGTCAAACTTTCTCCAAACTTTGCATGTAGTTAAGCTGGTTGCCATTTGGTCGCCACGGTCGCAACGGTGTCATAGTGGACGATGTAATAGTGTCCATCTATCTTAGCAGACAAGATAGATCGACACTCTATTACATCGACCACTATGACACCGTTGCGATCGTGGCGACCAAATGGGAACCAGGCTTTACAGACAAATAAACTAAAAAAGATAGTTCAAGTTATGTAGTCGTCATGGTAACCGATTAGTTTCCAGACCTCTTAATTTAAAAAACAAAACTATTTGTTTTCTCCCATAGTGCTGATCATTTTGTAGTTGGTAATATTGAAGGAAGATGCTACAAACTTAACTAATCACTAAAGTGTGAAGTTGTAGTAAACTCTGCTATGGCAGAAAACAAAGATTTTCTAAACATATCGTATAACATGACGACTTCATAAATTGAACGGGCTTTTTTAGTATATTTGTCTGTAAATACATGCAAAGTTTGGAGAAAGTTTGATGAACGGTTTTGAAGATATACTCGAAAATAGATCTTCGACAATTCTGCTTTCCTTATCTTACGTCATCTTATGCCTTATGATATGCAAATATTACAAAAAACTGGAACAACTTAAAAACAGCTATCGCCAAAATTTAAAAGAACATCCTTCCTAATTTTAGGAGTGCTTTTATTCTAAACCAAAAAATGGGGTTAGGGGCACTTTAAGCATGTATAATTAAAGGACCCAAGTCTTTTAAATATTGCAAGCCGGTTGTTCAAAGCCTGGATAACGTATCCGGTATATTATCGGTATACGGTAGTAAAAACTCCATCTTCAATTGAGTTTGAAACTTCAAACTTGAACCTTCGTGATTTTTTCATAATACCCGAACAGCGATGAGAAACGTATTTCTTTTGCGTTTTGCCAGTATGATATAAGCTAGATTCTAAACTTCTTCTAACTACAGTGGTAGACTAAAATGCTTGAAAATATCCCTCGTGCCGAAGTTTATCCAAGGGAAAAAGTTTCTATCAAAGCTATAGGACAGATACTATTTATCCACCGGATAGTGAGTTCTCACCGGGTTTGCTATAACCCGGGCGATGATCGAGGATGAGCATGAAATCTTGTTGGTCAGCAGACACATTAACTGCAGGATAAGGATAACATCAAGGTAAGCGATGTGGGTTAGGGTTGGGAAGACACTTAAGGCGGGTGTTAGGGTTAGAAAACGCATTAGGCGGGGGGGGGGGGGGGGGGGGGGGGGGGTGGGGGGGGGGGGGGGGGGGGGGGGGGGGTTAGTATCTAAGTTGTTTTGGGGTTAGCGGTTATTTGCATGGTTAAATGTCAAAATACTGACGATTATATACCTCGATTCCCTTTCGATTCCCTTGATGTTATCTAACAACATGATTTCATGCTCATCCTCGATCCAGTTCTCACCGCGTAGTGACAATTATCCAGGGTTTTAAACAACAGGCCACAGGATTGGAGACAAAATTACAACCTAGTTGAAATTGGTGAGTGAAAAAAACCCTACCATATTCAAATTATAGCAATAATAAAGCTTGAAATGACAGTCAAACTGCCTGTAAACATAACAAAGCCACTTTACGATGAAATATCTGTCTACTAAGACTCCTGTTAAACGATATTTTCCAGGTTTACTCAGGGTAAAATATGCATCATCAATTTCAAGCAAAACAAAGCACTTTTTTCAAAGATCAACAACGTTTACCTCGTTGTCGTCGCTTGTACGCCTCTTATCCAGTCCTCACAAGAAGGGATGACTCAAAAGGACCTTTCTGTTTTTGTTTGGTCTTTATTTTTGGTTAGGTTGGGGTTAGCTACGGTTAGGATTAGGTTTAAGGTTAGGATCAAGGTTAAGGTTAGGATTAGGATTATTATTGCGATTAGGGTTAGACTAGTTCTTGAAAATGAGAAGGTCGTTTTGAGTCATCCCTTTTAGCCTTCACCCAACATTATAGATGCTATCCTACAGATACTACTGATTTTGGAGTCGTAACGGATGGGATCTAACGGCTGACCCGATCTAACCTTTTCCAAGTTCTTCCTGTAGCTGGATAGGAGGCTTTAGGCAGGTTTGTTAAGTAATATGAAATAATTTCAAGTGCCAAAAAGTTATCTAATGTGGCAATAAGGAGAAGTAAAATTCCACTTAAAAACATCAGCAAATCAACAACATTTACGCCGTCAATGACATTACCATTTTCAACTAGGTTTCAACCATTTTCAACAAGAGTAAAATGTGACTTAACGAATCAGCGGGCTAGAAATACCCATGTAGGATTTATAAGGAAGGAGTTTCACTCGATATTTCAAGTTTTACGCTCTCAACATTTTCCATGAGAAATCTTTGTTCCATAAAATATAAACATTCAAATTAGGCTTGTTTTTTTGCAACTGTAACAAAGATTGCTCCGGAAGTAATATAATGTTGAAAAGGTGGAAAACTTGAGCAGCTATGCTATGAAGCTAAAATAAAAACAAGGTAATTTATCCATTTAAATCTCGCTGGCATTCATAAAAAAGTGGTGTCTATATGTTTTGTAATTTGCGAATAATCGAGTTAGGAATTAAAGTATAGTTTTCGCTACAGCTGAACGATTGCGAATTAAATCTTATTTACGGAACAGAAAAATTAGTTGTATAATGATTTGTAATAATATTTATGTGGTATTAAGTAAATATGAGTGTTAAGTAAACTTTGTCAAACTTGTGTGTTGGTTAAATTTGATCAAATAGTGTAGTTTTGTTTAAGAAACAAGAAATGTGAAACTGAGAAAAAGTGTTTGAAAGAATTACGCAGATGCTTCGTAGATCGCGGTAGGTCCGCTTACGCGTAGTAAGCTTAACTCGTCATCTTAGTTCGTGTAGCTCAACGGTTAGAGCATCTCAATAGTCATCAGGTTACAGGACCACAGGTTGTACCACATATATAACCTTAACTCAGCATCTTAGTTCATGCCACTCAATTATTGGAGCATCTCACTGCAGGTAATGAAAACGTTTACAGGTATAACCTTAACCACCCTTACCTCAGCATCTTGTAGCTCAATGATTAAAACATCTCACTGGTCACCTTAACTCGGCATCTTAGTCCATGTAGCTCAATAAAGCAATGCATTGGTATTCAGGTTACAGGTTGTACACATATAAATTATAAATATATAACCTTCGCTCTATAGTCTACATCTCAACTCCTACCTCAATAGGTTGTTACATGTGTAATGTTTCAATCTCTAAGGAAGGACCTTGGTAATATATAGTTAGAGCATCGCATTGATGTTCATATATATATATTCTCTTGGGTACTGGGAACATCGACAGGTTATGTATAACAAAAATATATGGTGATTTTAAATCCCTACTTTTCCATACATAACAATTCCTAACTACAATCTTTTACAAAGGTTCAGATTGCGAAGACATTTTGCTTTCTCGATTTTCTATCTCGCTATCTTCTTTTTCATTCGTATTTCCACCTTCGAGAATGTTCTCTTCGAGCGCCCATGGTTGTGGTTGATCGTCAAGGAATATACAAAAGAACACCGTTCCCAACAAATAAATGCCGGCCGTAAAGACCGTCTGCCATTCGGAGGCTTTCTGAAATATGGCACACGATGTGTGAGGCATTGTCGAGTTATTCGCCACTAAATATCAATTGATGATATCACAATATAATGTGGAGAGTGGGGAATGATGGCTGTTATGATAGTGAGTTGTTGTTATGCATGATAAAGTTGGCGATGGTTGTTATGCACGATAAAGGTGCAGGTGGTGGTGATGACGGTGATCGTGATCATGGAAACCATAAATAAAAAAACTATAGGGGGCATTGGGGCCTGATTTCAGTCATTGACGGGGAACCAATTGAAGGATGTCATCTTGGATAAATTGGAGTACAATTTTATATTTCATATTAAAGCAATACGCCAGTTCGTAATGTCGACTGCGCATCAAAAGACGTGTTCTGCGTCGGGATAAAACTTATTTCAATTCATTATATCAGGCTAAAACCACAATAGACATTCGCATTTCTATTCGTTATACTGAATTCCCCAGCGTGATGTTATGAATTGAAATAAGTTTTATCCCGACGCCGAACGCATCATTTTGACGCGCAGTTGACATTACGAGCTGGCTTATCATTTTGATATTTTTACTCAGCAGAAAATGGTCCAAGTAACAATAGAAACAACAGGCTTAATCGCCAAATAGACAAATAGTGAAAAAGAAAATTTTGGAGTTTATACAATTCCTTGTTTTGGACCGCGAGGTTCTCGTGTTGCAGAAAAGGTCTGGAACCAAGACGTTTACCATGCGATTTTCCCAAGATGGCTCATATAACAAACGTTAGAAAACAAACGTTAAAAAAAGTTAAAAGTTAAAAGTTAACAAACATATAACAAACGTTAAAAAAAGCAAGCAACCCCGCAAGGCTCTTCAAAAAGCCGTGTTCCTAAACTGGAGAATGGGTGAAGGTTTTGAACTGTAGTCGCTGTATAGGCACACGCGCCATGATTTTACTCCGAACAATCCACGTTTTCCTTTTTGTTTGTTTGGTTCTTCGCGGGGTTCATCATACTGAGGAGAAGTGTGCTTGTCACATATCGCAACGGTCTTTTCTTTTTTTTAAATTGATAGTTTTTTTGTTCATAGTGCTAATATATGTAGTAGGCTTTATCTTATAATGAAACTGTAATTAGTTTTATAAGTAACATTAAGAATATATTGTTGTAAGAGCATTGAGACTATTGTATAATGCTCCTAATACGTCTTTATTATTATTATTATTATTATATGTACTTCTAGTACGTATTGCATATAAGGAAGTGGCCGACGAGGCATTGACGTACACTCGTACCAGCCCACTGGATGAGGGATTGTTAACACGTTACGATATGTTCGATTATCCGCCGCTCTTTTTAAGAAAACTACATTCGCTAGATAAGCTGTACGCATATTGTAAACAGATAATTTAACTTTGTTTTAATATATATTGTAGCTTTGGGAGTTGATTATTTCACAAGAAAACGTTCGTCGAAGACAGACGAAAGTTCGTGTTTTTGTTTCAAGATGATATCCGTATTGCGAAAATTATATTTTTGGGCATGTTCGATTATCCGCGCTTTTAAAGAGAACTAAGTTAGCTGCCGGGATAAAGCTGTACGTATGTTGTAAATAGATCATTTAACTTTCCTTTGATATTTTCTATAGCTTTGGGGGTGGTTTATTTCTCAAGAAAACGTTTGCCAAAGGGTTAGGACCTTTGTTGTTTTGGGGGTCGGTTACAATCCAATTAACTAGGAGGCTGGTACGAGGTTTCAACGTGTCAGCTATTTGCTCGTTAATGCCTTCTATTTGCGCCTCCTTATAAGGAATACGTACTAGATACCCCTATCAGATGGCTGCGCCCAATTGGTTCCCAAATTCAGGCCCAATGCTCCCTCTAGTCTTATATATGATGATGACGGTGGTGATGATTACGGTGCTGGTGATGATAACGATGGTGATGATGACGGGTGGTGTGGTGGTGATGACGGTTGGTGGTGGTGATGATGACTGGTGGTGATGTGGTGGTGGTGATGATGATAACTGTGGTGATGATGGTTGTGGTGACCCATAAAGCGCACCTGGTTATTTTTTCTATGAAAACCTACCTTGTTTGATGTGAGTAACCCAACCAGCATTGGGCTGAGGAAGCCAGTAAAAGTTCCCATGCTGTTCGAAAGGCCCATTAAAATACCAGCATATTTTGGCGCAATGTCCAGTATGTTTACATCGAAGCCAGCGGCTCCTGTGCCCCCGAATCCAACGCTCAGACACATGTTGCAGATGACCGCTATACTATTAATGCAGTAGCCTGCTACCACGAGGAAAAATGCCGACATCACTGAACCTGGTAAATGCAAGAAATGTATCGTCCTCTTTGTAGAACGAGTTATCTTTAAAATGTTTATAATCCCCTCGCAAGCGAGGGTGATAATCTCGCCGGTGCAGGGATCCATTTCTCACGAATGGTAGTATTTAAAACACGAGAAGGAGCGTTTTATCAAATTGACCACAGTAAATGCGTTAAAGGATGTTTCTGGAATCAATACTGATTCTGCTACTATTGCAGAAAAGTTCAATAACCATTTTACTGATATAGGTCCCAAACTTGCTGAACAGATCCCAGATTCAATACATGATCCTATGAGTTTCTTGAAACAGACGACGCAAAACTTTAATTTTAAATATATCAGTGTCAAATGCGTAGCAGATACAATTCGCAAAACTCCATCAAATAAGGCCGCGGGCTTGGACAAAATCCCATGTAAAATCTTGAAGAGTGTTGTTGATATTATTGATGAACCTCTATCAAAGATATTTAATAGCTCCATTCAAAGTGGAATTTTCCCTGACGATTGGAAAACTGCTAAGGTGTCACCAATCTATAAGGCTGAAGACAGATCAAATGTAAATAATTATAGACCAATATCTGTATTGTCTGTAGTCTCAAAAATTTTTGAAAAAATTATATTTTCTCAAATTTATGATTATCTTAGTGTAAATAATTTATTATCAAGACAACAGTCAGGATTTCGGCCTTTACACTCTACATTAACAACCTTACTTAAGGACAATATGTTGTGGCTTAATAATATGGATAATGGTAAAGTTAACATCGCGGTGTTTGTTGACTTGAAGAAAGCTTTTGATACTGTCGATCACAACATCCTATTAAAGAAAATGAAATTCTATGGAATATATAAGAATGAGTTGAGTTGGTTTCACTCATACCTTTCAAACAGATCACAGCACAGTTTTGTAAATGGGGTTTTGTCCAGTGCTCGAACTATCAAATGTGGAGTGCCGCAAGGCTCCATACTAGGTCCTCTTTTTCTTATTTTCATAAATGATTTGCCTGGCTGCCTATCATATACAACTCCGAGTATGTACGCAGACGATACCAGTATAACATTAGGGGACTCTAATATCACCACGCTTGAAAACAGAATTAATAATGATTTAGCAGGATTAAATGACTGGTTGAAAGCAAATCGTCTTAGCTTAAATACAGTTAAGAGCGAATATATGATAATTGGGTCTGCAAAACGAATTAACAAATTAACTGCTGATCCTAATCTTTTAATTAGTAGAGGACCTGGCTAAGACATGTATGCATATAATTTAGGAGAGAATAACTCAACTGTTATAGGCTAATATGACCCGAGGGAACAACTTGGGATGTGTGCCAAAATCTCTATCCGGGACGAAAAGCCCGAAAATGACCACGACCTCTTTCACCGAAAGTGATACTTCCGATCACCGGAAGTTATACTTCCGACATAGCTGTATCTTCTAAACCGTTGGAGCTACAGATTTTCTGAGGTGCTCAAAATGTTCATGTTTAGCGGGGTGATAGAAAAGTGTAAAAGTTCAAGTTTGATATTTTACGAGAAAATGGCTAAAAACCATATGCAACTACCAACATACTGGAATTGCTGTATATTTATTAACTTTAACTTTCCGGACTTAGAGCAAAGTTGGAACTTTAGTGTCATCTACTACAGGTGAACTGACAATTGAGCAGTGTTCATTCAGTGATAGGGTTATTACAACAATCACCTCCCTTGCATTTGCAGTACTTGCAACACTTGAACCCAGCTACCCTGCAGGGACACCCATTCTTGCGAGCACATTTACAGGGCTCTGGCAGGCCTTCGGGTTTTGAGATCACAATCTCTGGGACTAATAAACTGCCCCTTCTTACAAAACCATAAGACTCGGCATTCATAATCAAGGTTGCGTCTCTAAATGGGGCTTGGACCCACAGCTGCTGTTGGTAATAGCCTCTATGGATATGTTTCCTTGCTTAGTTGAGGTGCAAGCAGTTCTCTCAAAGTCCATCTTGAGGGCATTGCTATCAAATGCAGCGATACGCTGGTCGTCAAATGTCTCCAGGTCTGTTGATGGTTTGAGACACTTGACCAAGAATGTCTCCGCAATCTGTATTATGCTTTCTGTTAGCTGTGGACAGTCTAAATTCAGGATCAGAGAGGAATTTCCTGGTTTGCGGACAGCGTTCAGGGCTGCAAGTTTAGTTGATATCTTGCTGGTTGTCTCGCACCTAGTTAGCGCATGGAGTGCTGGGAGACACTTTACGAGCTCGTCTCCTAGTGCTATGCAGATATCGTGGAGTGGAAATATTGATCTTTTCACTCCTGAGTTGCGGACGAGCCAGAGTTCTTGGAGGCCAAGATCTCTCCAATTGACTGTGATGTGGTATAACAGGCACACAAAGACATCTGTGTCACCTGATGACTGCGTCAGGGATGTAGGTCCTGTCCGGTTTGACTTAGAATGTACTGCACATGGAACATCATCCTGTCACCAGCTTCCTCGTGTTTGCAGTTGAGGTGAGGGAATGGAAAAGCACACCCAGCTGACACCGTCCATGCCTGTGGTGGTAATTGGTGTTGAACCACTCAACATAGAATGCCTGGAAAGTAGTTTTGCTGATGGAAGACGACCAAAAGTTCTCTAATACCACTGGAACATTTTGGTTCGGTGATATAACATCAAGGACAACCATTTGTCTTGACTTTCCTCTTCTCCCCTCTCTTCATTCTTGATACTGTCCTCTCTGTAAGTGTCGGAAACGACGTGGATATCATTACAGTTGTGCCCAGCTTTGGTGACCATAGCTGTCAAGGCAATAGCAAAGTCGTGGAATGTCTTGACGGGCGGATCAAGCTTCTTTAAAGGGGACCTTTCTCACTAAGGCCATGAAGTCGATAACGATGGCGTGGGTTTGTGGAGAGGTTTCTGGCCCTTTTTTATCTATTAGTGGGCACAACTTCAGCAGCTCAGTCCCAAGTTGTGATTTGGCTCTTTTCCTCAAGTAACCATCTTTGTCAACCAAGAAGAAACGCAGAGTTGGTGATCTCATGCTGGAGTAGCTCCTCAACAGTGAACCCCCGGTAACGCCCATACTCAATAAACATGAGAGCTTTGATTGTCTCATCTTTGATATCTGCCGCTTTGGAAGCCAAATTCAAGGTAGTCTTTGAGAACGTAAACTTGATTTTACTAATAGTTGACTGTATCGATATCGACCTATTTCTAAGTCGATCATCGATAAATTTAGCACACGAAGCGCTACCCTCCTTGATACAGCAACAACAAAGTTTTTTTTGGGAGAACAAACTACTGTCGATGGACACCATTATTCCTGCAGGACTGCTATCAATCTGAACGAGAAGTTCCCCACTCCTCTACGACTCCTACATGAACGGTGGATTTATTGTGAGCACCATCAAGAAAGGTAGTGGAGTGCCATTTGACCAGGCCCTAGAGCAGTGCTACAACCGGCCTGCAAAAGTGAGTGGAGGGATAATTGTGGTGATGGGGTCACCAGGAAGAAGGAAGCAGTAGCTCTGTGGGAAATCATCAAGTATAAAAAAAAGATCAGTACGTTGACCTCCTGTCCCTGAAGATGAAGGATGATGTCGAAGGAGAACTCACACTTCACCACGACTTCAACCCGAGTACTGCAACTAAGATAGTTGGGATGGATGCAGTCCTCTACAAGACCAGGTAGCGCTGGAAGAATGTTCTCACTGGGAGAAATTGTGACCAACGTAAATGTAGACAAGTTGTTGTGCTGTATCAAGGAGGGTAGCACTGCTTGTGCTAAATTTATCGATCTATGATCGATCTCAGAAATAGGTCGATATTGATACTCAACTATTAGCAAAATCAAGTTTACGTCCTCAAAGACTACCTTGAATTTGGCTTCCAAAGCAGCAGATATCAAAGATGAGGACAATCAAAGCTCTCATGTTTATTGAGTATGGGCGTCACCGGGGTTCACGTAATATATGAACAACGAGTTTGAGTGTTTCATCACGGGATCCAAAACACGAGAAAACATGATGAAAACACGAGCGCGAAGCGCGAGTGTTTTTATTGTTTTCGAGTGTTTGGATCCCCTGATGAAACACGATAAACGAGTTGTTTATATCGCTTCTCAATCGAACACGGATTTAATTGGATGTTTACTTAAAACGCATTTGAGAACAAACCCTCATGGGGCTGAACTCACGAGGGTGTGTTCAGTTGAGGACTCTGTTCAGTTGAGGATGAGCGAAGACGGAGGCAGGTTGTTTCGTTCTCCAAAAAATGAATTATTAATTAAGATCGCAGCAATTAGATCAAAACCGGGTTTGATCAAATAACTGTGGTGGTATATGATTTTACGTGTTTTACTCGAGTATCCAGCCTCAGTCATGTGATAAAATAAAGTGATTTCATTGGCTAATTGGCTCATGAATTATTAATGAGTTTGAGAATGTTGAGGAGCTACTCCAGCATGAGATCACCAACTCTGCGTTCTTCTTGGTTGACAAAGATGGTTACTTGAGGAAAAGTGCCAAATCACAACTTGGGATTGAGCTGCGGAAGTTGTGCCCACCTAATAGATAAAAAAGGGCCAGAAACATCCCACAAACCCACGCCAACGTTATTCGACTTCATGGCCTTGGTGAGAAAGGTCCCCTTAAAGAAGCTTGATCCGCCCGTTCAAGACATTCCATGACTTTGCTATTGCCTTGACAGTTATGGTCACCAAAGCTGGGCACAACTGTAATGATATCCGCGTCGTTTTCGACACTTACAGAGAGGACAGCTTCAAGAATGTAGAGAGGGGGAGAAGAGGAAAGTCAAGACAAATGGTTTGTCCTTGATGTGATATCACCGAACCAAATGTTCCAGTGGTATTAGAGAACGTTTGGTCGTCTTCCATCAGCAAAACTACTTTCCAAACTAGGACTTTGAGAGAACTGCTTGCACCTCAAACTAATGCAAGGAAACATATCCATAGAGGCTATTACCAACAGCAGCTGTGGGTCCAAGCCCCATTTAGAGAAGCAACCTTGATTATGAACGCCGAGTCTTATGGTTTTGTAAGAATGGGCAGTTTATTAGTCCCTGAGATTGTGATCTCAAAACCCGAAGGCCTGCCAGAGCCCTGTAAATGTGGCAAGTGTGCTCGCAAGAATGGGTGTCCCTGCAGGGTAGTTGGGTTCAAGTGTTGCAAGTACTGCAAATGCAAGGGAGGTGATTGTTGTAATAACCCTATCACTGAATGAACACTGCTTAATTGTCAGTTCAACTGTAGTAGATGACACAAAAGTTCCAACTTTGCTCTTTGTCCGGAAAGTTTAAGTTAGTTGCATATGGTTTTTAGCCATTTTCTCGTAAAATATCAAACTTGAACTTTTACACTTTTCTATGATCCCCCTAAACATGGCCATTCTGAACATTTTGAGCACCTCAAAAAATCTGTAGCTCCAACGGTTTAGAAGATACAGCTATGTCGGAAGTTATAACTTCCGGTGATCGGAAGTATCACATCCGGTGAAAAAGGTCGTGGTCATTTTCGGGCTTTTCGTCCCGGATAGAGATTTTGGCACACATCCCAAGTTGTTCCCTCGGGTCATATTAGCCTATAACAGTGGAGTTATTCTCTCCTAAATTATATGCATACATGTCTTAGCCAGGTCCTAGACTAAATAGGGAATGTTAAATTGAAGAGAGTCAAATTTAAAAAAAATACTAGGGGTTGTTATTGATCTGAGCCTAAATTGGCATGACCATATAGACAGCATTTGTGGAAAGGTTTAAAAGAGGCCTTGGTGTATTGCGATGGATTCGGGATGTTATACCCAGGGACTCATTAATTCAAAGTATTTTATACCACTATTCAACCTCACTTTGATTATTGCTCTTCGGTATGGGATAATTGTAATAAAAGTCTTAAAGATAAATTGCAAAAACTGCAAAATAGGGCAGGAAGAATAATTACGCGATCTGGCTACGAAATTAGATCAACTGAAGTACGGGAACAATTAGACTGGCAAAAACTAGAAGATCGGTGGTCATTGAATAAGGCAGTGTTAATGTTCAAAGTAACACATAACCTGGTCCCTTCTTATCTCTCGGACGAATTTTCTAGAAGGGACACAGCTCATGATCACAATATTAGGGGTAATCATGTTAAATTAAATATTCCCAAACCCAATACTAATTTTCTAAAAAATAGTCTGGCCTATAATGGAGCAGTTGCCTGGAATTATATACCTATCGAAATAAGACTTTTAGAAAACATTGAAACTTTTAAAAGTAAATTGACCTTTTAACAATATTTAAATATAGTACTTTGCTGTATTATTTTAGTATATATAGTTAGTTTAGTATAGTATATAGTTAATTTTTATGATGTTAAATGTAAATTATAGTTCTTAAAATTTTTATCCAGTTGCTATATGTATGTATTTTTAACTTGTACACGGCTCTCTGGTGAAGAGACCCCCGTGTCTAAATAAAGTTCATTCATTCATTCATTCATTCATCATATTTAAAATGCGAGCGCGCAGCGCGAGCATTTTAGATATGATAAAACGCGAGTTCGTGTGTTTTAAATAGCTTCAAAAACGATTGATTGCAATCATAGGGAGTGTACTGGTTTCTATTAGAGGTAAATTGGCGTTGATTTAGAACAATGTAAATCGATTTGTTTTCGATTCGCATAGTTGGGTATGCAAATATGGTCTTTGAGTTGATGTATGAAATGCAAATTAGCAGGAATTTTATATAAAGTTCGTATTTTCATGCTGATTAGTATTCATGGTTTTATCAGGTATAAAAGCCTTGCGCGTGACTAAATACGGAAATGTGATTGGACAATTTGGTTAATGAATATTAATGAGTTTTTGAAATATATTTATATATTTCAGTCGTGCATGGTAGGACCAAATCCTAATAAGGAAGTAAAAAGTAGTTTTGTGTGATAATATTTTGGCAGAAACGCTAGCCGCCATTGGCGATTTGTGATCTGACGAACTACATAAAGAGGTTTTTACGAAGGGTATCACGTTTGCGTAATATAATAGGTACGTGTGTTATCTATTTAGACTCGCTAATTCCGAATCTGTTTTCAGAATTGAAAACGGTTAAATATTGATCGAGATAACGCTCAAAATCTTATCGACAGACTACAAATACAAATACGTGGCACTGGGAACCATGGCATGGGGAAAAGAAACTCTGGGGGTGGGGTGGCGGGTAGTGGTAGAAAAGGCGAGCGAGGGGATTATTGCAGATTCGTATTTCTAGTATATTGTGAACGTTCTCGATAGTGACACACGCGTCTTAGATGCTAAAATCTTTCCGATAATAAGTTCCCCCCAATATAAGGCAGTACGTTTGTCCATTGAACCAGTGCATCATTCTTCACTCTCCATCTGAATCTCAATGCATAGAGCGTGTCTCACCGGCAATCAGAAGGTTGCATGTAGGTTCCTTCCTTGTCCGGCAGGGACGTAGCCAGGGTGGGGAGCCAGGGTGGGGAGCCACGGCTCCCCCCTTTCCTTGTTGAACTAAAGTAGTATAGAAAGTGGGGCTACCAGCGCACTTTTCCATTTTTCATGTCTCAACTTTTTTCTCTGATGAACGCAGCACTTTTTTCGTTTTTAGATTCCACATATATCTTTCGAGCAAATATGTGGAACCAAAAAACGGAAAAAGTGCTGCGTTCTCCAGAGAAGTTGAGACATTCAAATGGAAAAAGTTCGCTGTTAACCCCACTTTCGAGACTACTAATAGACGATGTGTCACATGGTTTGGAGCCTATGAGACGTGTGTCAGCTAGTAGGCTACAGAGTGAGGTGTCTAGACGTGGGGCTGCTGTGGGATTTGTTACAGGTAGTGAGTCTAGTGGATTCCTTAATTCGAAAAGGTCTAAAGACTTAGCTATATTAAATAATAAAACGACTCTTATGAAAAGGAGTGAACGTAAACGTAACCCTATTGTGGGTGGTAATGTAGCTCGTAGTGGTACACTATTGAGTGGTGGTGCGCGTGATCCTGCTATAGGTTCTGGTAATTTATTTATACCGAATATTAAGATGAGTTTTTTTAAAGAGGATGTCACCAGAGTTAGGGAGGTCAGAGAAATTCGAAAGGCTAGACGTGATCTTAGACGATATTGTGAGGAGGTCACAATTAAGTCAGGAGGCCTCAGACAAAGAGTATGAGAGAGTCACTAGTCTTATTGCTAAGATGAGACGTCCTACTGTAGTACAAAGGAGAGTTGCTCTCAAAGGGTACACCAAGTCGTATAGTGTTGAGGTGATCGACAATAAGGATCCATTAAAACAACTAGTCAAGACTAGAGGAGTAGTGGGCTCGACTTTTACAGAAAGAGTTAGAGAGACTGAAAGGTTTAAAGTTTTCTGAGATATTGAAAGTGACTCTAGAGAAACAAATTGGTGATGGAGAGTCTGTGTTTTAAGACAGCCTTCTTCCATAGCGTAATCAAAACAGTGATTAGTAGTGTTGATATTAGTGGGACTACAAAGCCAATCTAGTGAGGAGATAGTAAATCGTATTGCTGTGTGGTTGTCAGAAGGGTCTGGGTGGGTTGTGGATAATATTTGATGATCACTTTATTAATGTAGTGGTGTATGAACCTCTTAAAGGATCGAGTTATATTGAACTACCGTTAGAGTTGAGGAACGCGTCGAAAGGTCTAATTAACATTAAAGAACAAAGACGACAAGTGTTTATGTGGTGTCACGTGTTGCATAAGTGTCCTGTAGGAAAGGATCCGCAGAGAGTGTCGAAGCATAAGAAGAACGTAGGTTATGTGAACTATGAAGGAGTGAGATTTCCAGTTAATACAAAACAGTACAACAAGATAGAGAGGCAGAACGGTATTAGTATCAACGTGTTTGGGTACGAGGACAAGCAGCCATTCCTTATCTACGTTTCTGAGGAGAAGTACGAGGATCATATGGACCTGCTACTTATAACGAGTGGTAATAAACGACATTACGTATATGTAAAAGATTTTGGACAGATTCATGTTCAATCAATCTAAACACAAATGTCATAAGAACTTCTGTAGGTACTGTCTTCAATGTTTTACTACCAGTGAGATTCTAGAGAAACATAAGGAGGTTTGTATGGTGGTAAATGGTAAGCAAGCGATCAAGATGCCAGATGAAGGAGACAACACTCTCGAAGTAGTATAGAGAGTGGGGCTACGGGCTCACCAACGCCAACCGTAATATAAACGCCAAAATATCACCAAATTTGTGCCGAGCCACAACTCAGCAATGTTTTGGTATTTACGTTTTACAGTCGACGGTTGGTGAGCTCACAACCCCACTCTCTATACTAATAGTCATTAGTCAATCTAGACACCCCTCACACGTTTTCTACTCAATTGATGCAAAACACCAAAAAACAATTTTCGCTAAATTTTAGCCATATTTAAAAATATCGTTTCGTCATTTTCACGTCTTTAAAAAGTAGAAAGTGCCGTTTCAGCATTTTCGCGTATTTAAAAAGGGTAGAGTGTGCCACTTCAACATTTTCACATTTTTAAAAAAGTAGAAAGTGTCATTTCAGCATTTTCACATTTTTTTTGACAAACCACCAACACGCTCTGCTGTTGCCTCACAAATTCACACGCGAAAAAAACCCACTAGATTTTGATTCTAGTGGTGATGTTTATCCAAATGGATAGCGAAATGACGCTCTTTTGATTGGCTAACAAATAGCCCGTTGTTTTGTGAGTTAGTCCGTTTGTTCACTGTTTCTCACTACAATGTTTTTGTGACCATATGAGTAGGAGTCAATACCATTTTCTAAAAGGTATCGTTTGTCATCAAAACAGGATAGCGACACTTTATTAATTTCGTAACTACCTAGCTGATGTTTGACACTTCTAATGGTCTTCATTGTGTGTCGCAATTGTTTCTGCTCAAGTAACACACTTTTATAATCTTCGTGTCTGATTACCTTTTTAATTATATTCTTTCTAATACCTTTAGCAGTTTTCCCACCACCTCCATCCTCTTTCAAATAACTATTACATTTTACTACGCAACCCGACGAACTCAATAATTGGTGTTCCAGCGCACTCGTCTTTCATCTTCCCAATAACTTTCTTATTCTCCTTAAAAGCGAATGGGTTGCCTGCAGGGTAGTCACTATTGTCAAACTTTTCGCGCTCCTCCATTAAAGTCGGAATAAACGTCACCAGTTTTGATTGTGTACAGCAGACTGTCAGTGTCGGTGAAGTGTAATCTGCAGGTGTCGCTAGGAGTACTTTTTCATAATGTAATTATAGTGAAAATCATACATCAGCGTTTTACTCAAGTCTAGTATACACATACCCACATATGCAGGCCTGTTCAATGTCAGCGTTTCTTTAACTTTGTGGACAGCGACTTGGTTCTTGCTAAATATCTTGCAAGACACAAACGTTGGCTTTGAGACAAGCTTTTTAAATTTCTCCGCGGTGGTCACTAATCTTACGTCCACGCGCTTCCTCAAGTTTTCCATCGTTTTTCCAAACACACTGTTATTCATCAACTTGAAGAAGTCCTTTCTCAAAAGCGTTCTTAGCCGCAGTTCTTTTGACTGTGTTAAAGTCAATGTTACTTGCCCAACCACTTGGACTGGTCAAACTGTAGGACCCTATGTACCTTTTTGATTTTCAATCCAAGATCCACATACAACTGCAGATTTTTATAGTGACACACATACTTTTTTTTTGTTCATCAAATTAGTCACCAGCTTCTTCCACACCGCCAACACTCACATTAAACTTATTTTTAATTTTCGTGCAGTACTCCGAACAACATGTCAACGGTTATCTCCATCTTCTCAGGAGCCAGCGGGTAGTCGTTGTGTAGGTCGTGCAAATGGTCTGGGTATTCCAAGTCAACTTCAAGCAGTAAGCCCTTTTTACTATCGTTGTGATAGTCGCATAGATTAACTTTTTTTATTTCTTTCTTAGTCAACCACTTGAAGCCGCCCGTAGGTAAACTCTGACTCATTGCCCACCCATACAAATTGTTGGCATCAAGGTACATCAAATACTTCGACTCTTGCGCTTTGTCATACCCATTCATGTATTTATTATTCGCCACACCATGTCTGTTGCAAATGTAGCTCACACCGCCACGCATACCTAATTCTACAAACTGGAACATATCAATGTCAGACAATAATTCGAGCTCCACTCCAGTCATCTTTAACATAGCATCCCAAGCCAACCCAGGCGATGTGAAATAGTGGCACGGGTCTAATTTATACTCGCGATGGCATGTCTTTCTAAAGGCCCATTTACACGACAAGAGTTTTTGGTACGGCACTCCAAATTTTGGCCCGCGGACCTATAGTTTTTGGCCCGGCAATTTGCGTTTATACGACAATTTATTTTGATGGGCCGCCGGACCGAAAATTTATAGCGGGTACCCCAAAAAAACATGTGGGCCCGCGAAAAAATCAAGAGCCCTTAGTGCACAAATGCAAGCGGTAATTCGCTTAGTAATTTTTCGCGCTGGATATTTGAAATATGGCGGTAAACAACAACAATTTAGAGCCCATAAAGCAGTGGATTATAAAAGCGGTATATTTTGCGAAGCTAAAACTAAGAGAACTTCTCCATTCATTAAAACGTATAAAGAGAAGTGACAAAATCTTCGATTCTCTTTCAAAAAAGGCGAAGAATTGCATTTGTGCATGGAAGCCCATATTGGCCCTTTGCTTGTGTCGACCACGACAATCGCTTGTTGTGCGACGCCCCACCACAAGATCGTTTGTATGGGATCCGAAATGTGTGGAGCAAGATGTATGGTGATGAGCTTATGGTACACTAACTTTCGAGTAAATGAAAAGACACATTCGCGTTTCTTCTACAATACCATTAGTATATGATATATGCCGAACTGATACTACCATGCGCTTAGCAATTCCACCGGAGCGGCGATTAGCCCTTACCTTGGCTATTTCTTGGCCTCTACTGCAGAATACCGAACGATCGGCAATCTATTTGGAGTCTCTATACATCGTTTGTTTGTTTGTGTGTGAAAGATGTGTGCTGTGAACTATTGCTAAACGGTTGTCAAATGTGATTCAATTTTCCACAAGGAAACTGACCAACTACTGAAAAGTGGATCGATAGGACCTACTGAGGAAAATGTGGGGTTTCCCAATGTGTTGCACAGGGGCTATTGATTTGATCGGGACGACCACATTCCAATTTCATAGCGCCCATCGGAAAGTCACATAGAGTACGTAAATCGAAAAGGGCTATCACCAGCATTTGTAATGCAGGCCGTAGTCGATTGCAATTAATTGTACAGGGGATGGTTGTGATTGGATGGCCGGGTGGTTGTGTTCACGACGCAGCGCGTTTTTTCCAACTCAGCAATTTATTTGCCGATAAGGCCACAACGAGCAAAAACTACTTTCCAAACGACCTAACAAAGGAGATAAATGAGAGAGGAAGAGGAATCCCCGCCTTTACATTGTGGACCTTGATCCCAGCTTATTCGGCCATTGTTACCATGGGTAATAAAGGGATATCCCCAAAAACAATAATGCGCCTAGGGATGTGATACGGGACCCTACTAAGTCGAGCAATGAGTTACAGTAGAAAAACACTTTTGGCAGGTGGAAAGGTTCCGATTTATTCGGTTCTCAAAGCGATGTTGACATGGATAATTTCGAACTTAGTTATGAACGCCCTACATATGCCATCCTGTATTTTGCCCCCCACAACGTATGCGAGCTTCAGAAGACATTTTTTTGAATTTTTTTTTCTTGCCAATATTGACGGGGAGAAAATGAATATGAGGTCCATAGTGATAGTGGAAGCATACGATTGGACAACGACAACGGTTATTGCCGCGACGACTCTAAAGTATTCGTGACTACATTATCAAACTATTTTCTTCTGCGACAATGAATTGTCTCAAGCTTTTTGCTGGCTGTGATTTCATGTTCAAAACTATTTTGGGGGGGCCATTTTGTATTTTGTACAATTTGGGATCACAGTCAACTCTTGTTCTCTGAGGGACACCCTGGCCCTGGGAATCCGTGACAGCGCACTTGTAGTCGTCCGCAAAAATCCGTAATTAATAGCGGTGTGTGGTCCGTTTTAAAAAAGCGGTTGGCTGTCTGCAAGGCGAGTGAAGAGGTTGGCTTGTAGCGCCAAAAATATTTTAAAAAAACAACGCCTCTTTAAAATATTTGTAAACTAAATTGGTTTTAACGGTAAGAATAACGATATATTAGAATCTTGTAAATAACTTGTCTTGGTTCGTCGCAGGTACCCTATAGAAAGTGCTATTATAAAATATTACTTAAAATAAGATTGCGAGTTTATATTTTCGTAAAACAATTAATAATCAAAGAAAACCCTAAGATCATTAACAAATTTAGGATAAATAAACTGCAATTGTAAAACAACAAAACAGTTCTAAAACTGGATAGAATGTCTTGTCTATTGTCTACAAATGTGCCGTAGACAGGGCACAATCGTTCGGTTTGCCCAATACTGGTAATTTGACCACTTGCAATATTGCTTTTGTTGGAAGAGGTGCAAAAGGGGGTGCATAAAGAACCTGTAGCGGAGCATTGGAACATTGAGGCACGAGGTTGATTATTTGCAGGTTCCCCATCACATAATGCCTTATCATTTTCAACTCGTGCTCTCTCCGTTCATTCCTTCCTCCGTTTGGCTTCTACATCTGCCTGCTTCTCTTTTAAATTCGTTGTTCTTTTTCCCATGATCCGCATTTCTTCAAGTTTTTTGTGTCTACAACAATCAAAACAATTACCAACAATATAAGTTATAGATATATAGACCTCAAATTACTTCTATGTCTAACAGGAACTTTTGATCCATTATATTTCTACAAGAGTATTTCTGTGCCATTTTTAATATGTATTATCATTTTTTGATTGCTTTCGTTGGTACATAAAATTTTCTTATAATGTACCTTTCAAAATATCTCATCTTTACTGAGTCTCTTTAAATTTTTTCTTCCAAAACACTTAATTCTTAAAAACCCTTTTCAACCGAATACTTTTTCTTTTCTTGGTCCCTTCGAGTACCAACCTTTCGGTGCTCTTTCCCTCTTCCATCTTTCTTCTTTTCATCATTCTTCTTTTCATCTTTCTTCTTTTCATCTTTCCCATTCTCGTTTTCATCCTTCTCATCTTCTTTTTCATCTTCTGTTTCACCTTTTTCCATCGCCTCAGCATTTTCTTCATCTAAAACAAAACAAAGCTGCAGGCGTTGCTGTTAGTTATCATCAGCCTGGTAAATATTGAAATATTAAATATTCGATTTTTTGGAGTGGTTAATGTTGAACACTCTTTGCAAGTCAAGGAATTAGTGGACATGATGACAATCTGCCGCCTACATTCTGCGTATTACTTTAGTATTGTGCATGAGCCACAATGTTCATGATTTTACATATTTTGGTATTAATATATTATTTTGAGTTCAGTGTAGGTGGGTTAAGATCAGAAAATTATGCCCCCTCTCCACCAACTTCTTTCCTTGATTTTGGGCCAAATTGGAAAATCAAAATTGGAGAGAGTTAGGGATGTGTCCTCTCTGCCACCACCACCACTGCGAGTTAATATGATCTAAATAATTGGTACATTGTAGTTTAGGTGGCATTTCTTTATTTATTGGTAATACAGGGTTGCGCAAAAAATTATTGCACACTACAGCATTTGGAAAATTTTTCAATATTTTAGATAGTTTCAACGTTTGGCCGATAATCGAATACTGTATGAAAAGATGATCTGAATGTGTGCTCAACAACACAAATGTTTGTTAGCACTTCAAACTCGCCCTGCCTTTTTAAACATTAATTTTCAAGCGTCTCGCCCCTTATAGTTTGAAAATAGGAATTATTACACGGACCTCACTGTTATGTGCGTTGTTTTTCGTTCCGTGGGCCCAACTATTTCTAGTTGCCCGAAATCGTTTCTCATTATACAAATGATTGCTCGATATTATTTGATACGTTAGGTTTCAATATTCGAAATAACGGCCAACTGCTTTTTCGTTTTGAATCTTCAAAACATAGTCGACATTGCCAACCGGCAAAAACAACGTGTCATCTTACTTTACCTTCAAACACACGGCCTTTCCTTCGCTGATATAACACCGCAGCAATTGTTCAATGTTTACTATGGTTTGGATTAAGAATACTTTGTGTAAACGTTGCTTTCCAATGCGTATCGGGTTGTGTCTTTGGGATGACAACGTATAACACTCCGCGTGGATTACTTAGCTAACAGATTAGAACGAGCATGCTTGGAATTCAGATTTGAGTCTTTGAGAAGACGTGTGTCATTTGAGATGAATAAATTAAACGCGATGATCGATGGGTCGTAATATGATCCACGGGGGATGCCGGAGGGTTTAAAGGGGAGTGTATTAAGCGTAATGCATGATACACAAATAGCCGCCAGCTAGCTAGGCTCAATGTCCATAATTTCTGGCCGGGATGATTACATTTTAGTTAATAGTCATTGTGCGAAAAAGATATGCGAAGAGGCAACACATTCCATCATAAATGTCAAACTTTGTTGTGATCTGCCTTCAGAAGGTGGCCTCTCTCATGGTTTTTATGATGAAAAAGTAAGGATTTTCATGTCCAAAACTGTGGTGATTGATCAACGTATGATCAATATTTCTTTATATGCATCATTATTTAACCCCTAGAATGAGAACCATTCATTGTTTATAGGGTAATACTGGGTTGGGAAATTCATGGGTAGCATTATTCATGGTGAATGAATGAAAATTTTACCACAACAAAAATACAGGGGTTGAAAAAGGTATATGACTTTATTATAGTCTTGTCAGCCACCCTATATAACTGTAGCTATCTCTTATTGAAACTGTAAACTACACTCTGATTAAAATGGCTTTATTCTATTAATTGTTTTTTTATGTTTTTGTTATTCAGGTAACTGTATGACCATTTTTTGCCTCGAACTCATAAAGGCTTGGCGAATCGGATTTGTGATACCAGCTCTAGACACCACAGGGTTTTTAATAAAATAAACTTAGAGCAGCTCTATTCATTTTGGCCGGATTATTGTATAATTATGCATTATATAAACGTTACAAATATGACTCCATCACTAGGCGAATTATTTCCGCGCCAGCAGCAATATGATTGTCCGTCATTTCTGGCCATGAAATAAACACAGCCTTGGTTATATCACACAATAATTATTATTTCTTGATTTTATTAAGTTACATTAGATTCATATATTGCATGGAAATAATATATGTTCAAGTCTGGTAAAAAAAGTGACTTAGGTAAAACCTTTATGTTCTTCTCAAAAATGCCTCAAAAACACAGGAAATGCAGTTTTAGACACCGAAGAATTCAGAAAATTTTTCCTGGGGGGAGCATGCCCGTGCTCCGTTTTTTTTAGGAACCTTGTGCCTGGCACTCGAATTGTTTGCCACCACCCCCTCTAACTATTTGCCCCACCCTAACTATTTGCGCCCCCCCCCTAACTATTTCCACCCCCTAACTATTTGCCCCCCACCCCTACTGCCCTTCACATGATGGCTAAAAACTATTATAATTTTTTTTATGAACAACCTAAATATAAAATATACCTAAGTCAGGATCATTTATCATTGCAGTTGTCATTATTCTTCTTACATTCATCCATTTGTATCATGGATGGCCAACTGGAGCTAACATTATGCCTTTGTGAGACTTAAAGCTGTCTATCTTATCAAAATATTTCCACTTCTTTTTTCTGTTATTTCCTGACTTTATGCCTTTTTATCCCTTTTCAGTTTTATATTTTTGGCACAATTTCTCTTCATTTTGATTAATTACTTTCTTTCAGTGTAAGCGTCTTCATGCTCCCTTAGCATTGCATTTGTCCTATAGTGGAAAATAAGACAATATGTATGGTCCCTACAATAAATAATTATAAATTGCATTTATATGCCTAACGTTGGTGTAGGATATATAGGTCTATATTAATATCAGATTCGTGATTTAAGTGACAAAAGTCATAAATTATTCATGACTGAGGGCTACCATAATTTCTACTCTAGGTTCATGAATATGGCTAAACATGTATAACATTGTGCATTTTATACATCATTCATACTTATACATGTAGATAGACTCATCAGTAATAAAGTCCGATAAACTACGGACTTGTATCTCTCGGAACATTTAGCTTTATCCAACGCCCTATTTGGAGTTGCCCTCTTCGGACCAGGAAATTAAGAAGATAGTTGTGGTTTCTTCGTCAGACCCATACTTTGCCTCTACTGTTTTTGGACGCCATGTTTACCCGAACATGTCGTTCCCGCCATAATTTCCCGCATCAATCAGGTAGAAAAATTGGCCTGACGCTAGCAACATTTTGGGCACGGGT